>LDKF01002811.1:2826-21023 GCA_001026735.1 Rotylenchulus reniformis | reverse complement strand
GCGGTCAGTTTTCTTATCAATCTCGTCAAATTTAAAAATTAATGTTAAACATGTTTGAATGGCTGATCCAATCATTTTTCCTTCTTGATTGAACGGGGGTTAACCGCCCAATTTTTTATTGCTAATTATTCTATCCAAATTCAAATTAAGGATTTTTGTTAACTTTAGGATTTTAGGCATATCTATTTGTCATTTTACACATTTCATATGCACCGCCCCGCATTGATTTTGATGTTTGTAAATGCATGCATCGCCAATTACTAACCTTGACCGCCATCACCAGCAAACACTTTCTATCCCCACATTATTTCCATCATCGCACTTTCGCATCCTTTTCATCCATTTGCAAATTTCCAAAGAAAATCAAAGAGCAAAATTTTGCTGAGAAATTGCCAAAAAGCAGCTCAAAGAAGGGGAGAAAAAAGGCCAAGGACACGCAACAGTCCGACAACGACATGAATCACAACCAAAACAACCGGAGAATTTTGTGTGTGGCCGAGAAAAATGATGCGGCCAAAAACATCGCAAAACTGCTCTCCAAAGGCTGGGTACGGACCGAGAATGGCCCGTCAAAATACAACAAAAACTACACTTTTGAAGGTTTGATTTGATTTTTTAAAAATCCTTAACTAGAAAAATGGTAAATTTTAGGTCGGAAAAAGTTCTTAAATTTTTGGTAAATAAATCCTCACATTTTCGGACCAAATAAATCCTTGGTTTTTTTAGATCAGATAAATCTCTCAGTTTTGCATCAAAAGAATTCTCAATTTTTTATATCAAATAAAATCCTTAATTTTTGGGATAAACAATTCCTCACCTTTTTGGATCAGACAAATCCTCAATTTTTAGATCAAATAAACTCCTGAATTTTTTGGTCCAAATAAAACCTAAATTTTTGAGTTATTCAAATAATTCATCCTTATCAAATGTCTAGCTCCGTTCAACAACGCCAACCATACCTTTGTGTTCACAAGCGTGTCCGGACACCTGATGAATTACAACTTCAGCAACGACTACAAAGTCTGGGTCGACAATCGCATTTATGACCTGTTCGATGGACAAATCATTTTGGATGTCGCCAGCGGAATGCGAGACATCGAGACCAATTTGAAGTTTATTTTCATATTTTTGAATTTATTTTAATTGAATTTTCAGACAAGAAAGTAGGAAAACGAACACGCTAATCATTTGGACGGATTGTGATCGGGAGGGCGAGTTCATCGGCAACGAAATTGTGACGGTGTGCCGGAAAGAGAATCGCAACCTGAGGGTGTTCCGCGCCCGCTTCTCCGAGATCACTGACCAAGCAGTGACAAATGCGCTCAACAACCTGGTGCTGATCGACCGGAACTCGGTGGACGCCGTGGACTGCAGAATGGAATTGGACCTGAGGATTGGTAAGACCGAGACTGCAATCAGCAAACCTGGTTCCAGACCTGAATCTTTCTTGGTTTTAGAAACCCTAAAAATTTTTTCTACATAATGGACCATTTTGTCTGGATCTACTTTAAAATCAAAATTTTCGATCTTTCCCGCCTCCGAACTTTCTGGATCGGCGCCAGAAAATTTTTTGTAGAGGGCGCAAAAATTTTGGAGGGAACACAAACGAAAATTTCTGCTATTTTCTTTTTAAGAATTAGTTTCTTTAATTTTCGAGTTTGAGAGGGGACACCCCCTTTGCACCCGACCTGCGGCATCAGAAATTTTTCGATTTTGGAGGAGGGATTTCTCTTTGATTTATTGTCCTACATCCTCCAGAATAATTTTAAATTTCAAGTTTCTGAAATATTTTTCAGGCGCTGCTTTCACGCGACTTCAAACTCTGTATTTGCGGCGCAATCATCACCAGTTTATGGAATTCACTGACCCCAAAGTGGTGATCAGCTATGGGAGCTGTCAGTTCCCGACTCTGGGCTTTGTGGTCGAGCGGTACAAAGAGAACAAGGAATTTGTGGCCGAGGAATTCTGGAAGCTGAGCGGGAGGGACGAGAGGAGAAGTGTGGAATTCTTGTGGGAGCGAGAAGGATTGTCCACACAAATCTTTGATCGGGGCGCAGCACAGGTCAGATTTGTAGCAAGATAATGCTTAATTCTCATTACGCCCATCGACAGATTAGGGGGCGCCATGAGATTTTTTAGGGATTTTTTCCAAACTAAAATTTTTTGGAAGCTGAACGGGGAAAATTAGAAAAAATTTCAAATTTTTCACTGAACATTTTTTAATTAAGTAAAAGTAAATTTTCAGGAAAGCAATTTAAATAAAATGGCCAATTTTTTCTATTTTCCTTTCCATTCTTCGATTTTTTCCCTATTCTCCGTCCGCGGTCCCACTAAAATTAATTAATTTTTCCATTTCCATTGGACCCAGTTTGATTCTTTTCTTAAGGAAATTGACCAATTTTTTACTTCTGTTCAAAAAAATTTTTAACGGAGGAGACCCTTTTCATTTTTTGGTCTTGCCATTTCGGGACGGAATTCCCACCTCCCTCTCCCTGGCTACGCCACAAGCTACCTTCTTGAATCGATTAGTTTTAATATGAATTTTCGAGGCCTAGGTAATGTCTCATATCTCGATGTTGATGATTATTTTGAATGTTAATTCTGAAAAAAAAACAATTTTTTCTTAAATTTTAAATTTCTAATTTAGGCCCTTTTTGATTCCTGCAATGCAGAAAGAAATACGGCAAAGGTCAAGGAAGTGGACGAGCACCCAAAAAGCAGATGGAGGCCCCTGCCGATGGACACCATCCAGTTGGAGAAGATGGGCAGCAAACACTTGAAACTCACTGTCAAACGGGTGGTGGACGCGGCCGAGAAGCTGTACCAGCAGGGGTACATTTCATACCCAAGGTAGAACACGAAAAATTTTATCGGAAATTATTTATTTTTTTTAAATAATTTAAGAACAGAGACGAACATCTATCCGAAGGACTACGATCTGGCCGGGATTGTGGACAAAATGGCGCTAAACAATGAATGGGGCCAATATGCACGAGAAGAGATCCAGCAGAAGGGAGGTCCGAAGCCGAGGAATGGACGCAAAAGCGACCAGGCACATCCGCCCATTCATCCAGTCAAAAATGCAAACAAGTATTTTTGGCATGAATAAAAAGTTTAGGTTTTTTATTATTTGCATGCTTAAGAACCGACATCCCAGGACCAGATGAGTGGCGGGTATACGATCTGATTTGCCGACACTTTCTGGCCTGTGTTTCTCGTGACGCATCGGGACACGAAACAAAAGTCAAAGTAAATGTTCCCGAAAATTTTTTGGGAAAATATTTTTTTGTGTCAGGTGGAAGTGAATGAAGAGATATTTACGGCTACTGGCCTGGTGATCACTGACAAGGCATATCTCAACGTGTATCCCTTTGATCGGTGGACGGACAAAGAGCTGCCCAAGTACCTATTGGGCCAACACTTGCCCAACTTCCAGATAAAGATGGCCAACGGATTCACACAGGTATAGATAATCTTCAAATACCTTTAATAAAAATTTTAAAATTTTGGTCTTTTTATTTAAATAATGCGCTTTTTTAAATTAAAATCTTGAATGTTCTCCGTCAGGCTGAACTTGATATTTAAAATTGAAATTAAATATAATAATTATATTTTGAATTAAAACTTTTCTTTGAAGGCACCTCCGCTCCTGACGGAAGCGGATCTGATCGCGTTGATGGACCGGAAAGGCATTGGCACCGATGCAACGCACGCGGAACACATTGAGAAGATCAAACAGCGCCAGTACGTTGTGCTGAACCGGATAAACCGATTCGAACCCACCACATTGGGCTTGGCACTGATCGACGGCTACGACATGATGGAGCATGCATACCAGATGAGCAAGCCGGACCTCAGGGCTGCTCTAGAAGCGGATCTTGCCAAGATCTGCGAAGGTGGGATGAATGTGTTTTCTTTTTAGGCATATCTGTTTGCTGTTGGATTTTTTTGCCTAATATTTAAAATGGAACCCCCAACTTTTCATTTTTTGGCCAACAAACGTCCGTTCGCAAATATTGCTCCTCAGAATTTGCAGAGAAGTAATGCATATAAAATTACTACAATTTCTCAAAAAGAAAAGCGAACCTTTCAAGATTTTTAACATTTTCTGAAAATATCGAAAAATGATTGATTTTTTGGTTCATTTTTTATAAAATTGTCTGATTTAAGCCAGTTATTTGTGTGTGTTTTGTTTTTTTTTTCTAATGTTCCATTCCATTTCAAAAAAGTGCGAGTTAAAAGAATTGATGTAATGAGCTTTGATGTATTTATGTTCTATTTAAAGGCAAGAAATCCAAGCGCACCGTGCTCCAGGAACAGCTGAACATCTACAAGGACATTTTCCGGGCCACCGAGATAAAGGTCAACATGTTGGGCGAATCGCTGCGACGCCTCCACCAACAACAGAACAACAACGGGCAGCACATACGATAATCGGCAGGGATACATATCCTTTTTATTTTTTGATATGCCTTTAAATCTTTGATCTCACAATTTCCAATTCATCATCCCCGTTCCATTTTGCGATATTTTTGCTTATTTTTTTGATTGGATTAGTTGTTCAATACACTCGGATCTCCACTTTTTAATCTATTTTTGTGCTGTAAATCTCTCTTGTTATTGTACACGTCCTCTGTTCGCTTTGTTAAGTGCCATCATTTGTTTGCCGTCCGATTTGCCCGGTCATGCACATTGCTGCTGAAGTCGGACCGGGTTGAGCAGCCGGCTGTGATACAGGCAATTTTGGGTGCGATCAGCAACCCCATTGATCAGGACCCGGGCACTCGGGTGGTGGAGTTGGAGAGGATTATCAGTGCCAGCCAGGATGATGCAGATGAACCGGAGCAGCAAGAACAGAGCGAACCCGAGGACTTTTGATGATCATCATTTGTTGTTTTTTTAATGTGCAAAAAATGACAATTTTTAATCCAATTTTTGTGATTTTTAATATTGTGAAGTGTCTCAACTTATACCTTAGTAATTTGTGATTTATTTTATGATTTTTGAATAATTTCTTGGTAGATTGAAACGACCAACGATGGATGAGGAGAATCAGAATCCGGCCAAAACTGCTGCAACTTCTGTTGGGGATGAATCGACAACAAATAAGCTACCACTGCAAGAAGAAGCAATGGAATTCATTCAGCAGATCACCAGCGGTGAATTGGTGGGTAATCATTTTGATTAAAACCTCCAATTATTTTACATAGGAGTAAGCAAGTAGGAATTTTTCAAAAAAAATTGTAAATGTTGGAACGGACAAGTTAAAAATTTGGGTATGGATTTAATTGATTTTTATTTAATTCCCCATCATTTATCAATCATGTCATGGTAATTATTCCTTTTAGGGCAACAAGCGTAGACTGGTGATCGACCGGCTGAACACCATTCGGGTTGCAAAGACCAAAATATTGAAGCACCTGCAGATTCTGAAGGAGAAGGAAGAGAGTGGGGAGGTGTGTTCAGTTGTAGTCTGAATCTCTCTCGTAGCCAGAAAAAATTTTCGGGGGAGGGGGATCGTGGGGGTCGGGGAAAATTTTGAGAAATTTTGATGTTTTTTGAAGGAAACTATCACTTCTTTAAATTTTTCAAAAAATTCGATCTTGGATTTTTTTGGGGAGGGGGATCTCGGCGGGACATCTTTTTACAATTTTATTCATCAATATATTTTGAAATTCAGTATTCCAATCTGGATCTGGTGCACAAATTGGTCGAGTCCTACGATGCTTTGGTGGTGCAAGAGCGCGAATTTATCAGTCTGTTGCGGGAAGTCATCCAGACCTATCGGGCCACCATCAACAATGTCACCACTGTGCTTGGCACACTGCAAAAACAATGCCAGGAAGCGCCGGAAGACGACGAGGCAATGAACGAGAAAAGTGCGCAAAATCCAATCCTTTTCATCGAATAATTTGCAATTTTATTTGAACTAATTTAAATTAATTTTTAATAATTTGAACATTTTTAATTCTTCATTTGTAGAGCAACTTGAGGGCAAAATAAACAGCGAATTGGATGGTCTGATTGGCGGATTCAACACCATGGAGAACATGGTAGACGAGGTGAAGAAGACGTCGCTGTTGGACGAGCAGTTCAAGACGTGCATTGAATTGCACTTTGAGCAGGTAAACGGAAAACAAGTTATCGGGGCTTTTTGAAAGGTTCAAAAAAATTAGAAAAAAAAAGAATTTGCAACTTTAGGTTTAAGTCCGTTGTAAATCGGTATTAAATCCAATTGGATTATTTAATGGAGATGGAGATAGTATACAATCATCAAATGATAATATATATTTTTAATTATTTTCAGAAGCGGAAAATGGAGCTGATGCACCAGGTGCACATGAAGGAGAAGGCGGCGCAGGAGCTGGCGGCTAAAGAGCTGACGGAACACGCGAAAAAACGAGGTGTGGTTTGAATGATTTTTTTTTTTTGTTATTTGCTTTGGAGGTTGTCCCTCGCAAAATTCATTTAAGTCTCATTTTTCCCTGGAGTGCACTTTGTATTTGCATTATCGATCCGTCCGAATTAGCTTTTTCCCTTCTCTCTTCCTCTCTGCGTGTCTATTCTATGCGTACTCTCTCATCATCCATTCACATGAGACCTCTTCCCGCAGCTGTCATTAATTAAGTTGAATCAAATGACCCATGCATAGGGCATCCGTCGACCCTATCACAAATATTTTCGCATGGGTTAGATACACTCTAACATGCTAAACATTTGCAGTTGAAACCATTTTTATGGAATTGGAAATGATTTAAAAATTTTAATAAATTAATTAGGATGCAAATAAAAAATTTGAGCATAATCCCAATTAGTTTTCCACTTTACCCATTCCAATTGCACCTCTCACCATACAAAAAATAGGAGGGGGGGGTAGGTCGAGCCGCGTGCGATGGTGGGTGGCGAGGGAGTCGGGGGTCGGACCCAAAAATTTCGAAGGAGTCTAAAAATCTCCAAAACCTAAAAAAAATTGAAAAAAAAATTCTTCGGACCCAAAAATTGCGAAGGTCCACCCTTTACTGGCCACTCTTGCGAGCGATGGTAGGGAGGGGGGGTCGACCCCCTTTTTTCTATGCCTCTCACCTCTCACTTACAATTTAGCATGGTTTTAATTTTTGCCCATCCTTAAATAATAGCAATAGTTTCATAAATTCTTGTTGGTTTTATTTGTAATAACATTGCCCATCGCTGGTGGTTGGTGTCTCACCATCTCATAATCATAATTTGGCCGCTTCAATCCCCTCTTCTTCCATCTCCGTTTCTAAGACAACATCATCACCTCCTCCTCTCTTCCTCCTCTTCCTCAGTTTCCGCTCTCAGCTCACACTGTGAATTAATCCACAGCGCACACTCCCCATTAATTAAAAGCTGTGCAGGGGGGGGGGGATGCGGTGAGGGGAGTTTTGGTTTGTATTCGGGCACTGTCGCCACCCTTTTGCTTTACATTTGGCTTTTACCCAACTTTCTTACTGATGTGAGATACCTTCCAACTCTCCATTCCCCCCTGCTGGTTTTTCCTCTAAGTCACATAAACTCACTTTCAGAGAATTAAATTCTAGCATTAAAGCAAATAAATTTTTGATTAGCACCGGAATAAGAGTAAAAATGACCATAAAACTACTCCTAATTAATTCTTTTGGTCATTATTTTATTCACATTGCTAAATCATATTTGCTCAAGATGGGTTTTTTGGTACAATTGAAATGTTTACTTTATTTTTATACCATGAAAACCCCAAATCATTAATTTAAAACTTGATGGGCCACCAAAATTAAACTTTGACTACTAATTCACCCGACAATTTGTTTCAGTCTCCTTAATTCCGTCTTTTTTTCCTGTGCCCCATGGAGTCCACGCAAGTCTCTTCTTCTTCCCCTCAATTAAGTTGTCCATGAATATATTTTGTTTGGTTCTGTGTGGCGGCGGCTTCTCCGGACTCGCTCGCTCCCATTCCATTATTCCCTCATTAGAATGTGGCGCGAGCATTCTATTCACTCGTTGCTCTTGTCACNCCCCCCCCCCCCCCCCCCCCTATCATCATCGCTCGCAACCTCCCAGACAATATCACCGCCAGTGAGGGTGGTGTATATGTTTGTTGATGAATGAAATGCAATTTGATGTAGGTATGTGTAGTCCACGGAGGGTGGCAGTGAAATTATATTTTGCATCAAAATTTCCAACAACATCACAAACCCCTTCCAATTTGCGTCGTTATGACTTTTACACATTAGATCCTAAAAATATACATATATTAAAAGTTAAAACGATAAAAATACTGCAAAATTATAATTCTTATTCTAATTAGATAGTTTGGATTCATAATTCACCCTGTCTATTTTAATTTTTCACATATTTTCATGTGTTTGCTCACCAATTTCTTTATATTTATTTCATTTTGACTTTGACACTTATTATTGTATTTTCTTTTGAGTTCGCTGTTAGTGTACCGATGGTACCTTGCGAATGAAATAAACATTATTATTATTTCACATGAGAATTATAAATAATTTTATCCCTCTAGAAACCCACTATTTCATCTTTGCCCAAATTCCAAACCAATTTTTATTCTTGTAAAATAAAAACAGAATTTTCATATTTTTTTATTCCAAAAATACTCCATTCTAATTCATTTTTCAGTGTTGTGGGGCTTGTTAAGCTTGAGCTAGCTTTGAGGGGATGGGATGTCCTCTTACTCTCCTCTCCCTCCATCCATCTCTCTTCTTCCTTTGGCCAGACTGGGGGATGAGAGGAGTCTGGGTGGGACGAGCCTTGCCAGCCCAGAGCAGTCACTCGGTGGGTCCTAAATGGCCAAGGACCATGCATTGCTCAGCTCTGGGAATTGCTTCTTCTTCTTCTCCTCCCTTCATTGCCGCCGGCTGAGTCCCATGCTCCCGACCCGTTTTTTTCCCGCTGTCGCAACAATTTTACCCGCCAAACTTTTCATACCAATATTGTATAAAAATTAATCATTTAAACAACATTTTAGCAATAAATTTCATGAGCCATGCTGATTTTAATTGCTCTAAAATTAAGAATTTCTTTGGCTCTTTGGTGCCAATTCAATTCCACTAATTTATCTTCTGCTACTTATGTTTGATTTTTTTATTTTGAATTCTGCGCACAAAATAACATTATTAATTAATCCTGATCATAGCCATTAGTTATGAAAAAGTAATTAGTTATTTTTGATTTTTTTCCAAAATCATACCTAATGTGGGGAAATTTCCCTGCAGAGTATGCTCATTCATCTCTCTCTTCCTTTTCATGTCTGGTCAACAATTATTCTCCAAAGCCATTGTTCCATTCCACAGCTGTTGCCTCAAATTTTTCCCCTGAAAATTTAAACAAAAAAGAGAAAGGAGAGAAGAGAGAGAGAGAGAGGCTAAAACTTTAGGAAAACCCAGATTCATCCATCCAATCACATCCTCTCGGATGGAACGCCAAGATTTATGTGTTTTTTTTGTATCTTTTGCTTAATAGATTTTTGCCTCTTCACGCTTTATTTTTATTCTCTCCGCCATCTTTTTTTAAAAGAAATATCCATTGTTAAATATAAAATTCTGTTTAATGTTTTTTATATATATGAAAATTTTTCGATTTTTCAACTCAATTTCATTTGAATCAATTGGATATGGACGAGGAATTTTTGGCTTTCATTGTTTCGATCGGTGGAAAAACTTTATTAATATTGTCACTTAGCCTCACTTATTATTTAGTTTTTTCTACTCTTTTAATAATCAAAAATTCGCCATTAATTTGCTCCATGCATTTTTAGTGTTCAAGGAGCGCTCAATTTTGGACCGCAAACAGAAGCAACTTGAACGACTCAGAAAGGAGGCAGCCCGACGGGGAATATCCAAGGAGCAGCAACAACCGCCAGCAGCAGCAAATTCATCGTCACAATTGTCGTCCACAATCAAAGTGAAAAAGACAGCAAAGCAAAAGGACAACGGACCGGTAGCATTTTGAGATTTTTTTTCAATTTTAACCAACTTTTGTGCATTAAGGTAATTCCCGACAACCAACGGATCCCCACAATTCCCCAACTTCCCGAGATTGACCCCGCACCTCTATCATCGGAAAATTCGACAGATAAAAAGTAAGCACGACAGATAAAAAGTAAGCATCATTCTAATTTGAATTATAGAATTTTTTTTATCAAAGCTTTATCTCGATTTCAAAAAAATTATTAATTTATTTATTTTGCTAATTTTAAACATTTTTCTGCCATCAGGCTTATTTCCTCCAAATTTGGCCCATTAAAATTCGCTTATTTTTCAAATTTTCAGGGATGATTTACGGACCAAAATTTCTGAACGGTTTGCATCGCTTGAGGCGCGGAAGCAACGGATGCGCCTTTTGCGCNCCTCTCGGATGGAACGCCAAGATTTATGTGTTTTTTTTGTATCTTTTGCTTAATAGATTTTTGCCTCTTCACGCTTTATTTTTATTCTCTCCGCCATCTTTTTTTAAAAGAAATATCCATTGTTAAATATAAAATTCTGTTTAATGTTTTTTATATATATGAAAATTTTTCGATTTTTCAACTCAATTTCATTTGAATCAATTGGATATGGACGAGGAATTTTTGGCTTTCATTGTTTCGATCGGTGGAAAAACTTTATTAATATTGTCACTTAGCCTCACTTATTATTTAGTTTTTTCTACTCTTTTAATAATCAAAAATTCGCCATTAATTTGCTCCATGCATTTTTAGTGTTCAAGGAGCGCTCAATTTTGGACCGCAAACAGAAGCAACTTGAACGACTCAGAAAGGAGGCAGCCCGACGGGGAATATCCAAGGAGCAGCAACAACCGCCAGCAGCAGCAAATTCATCGTCACAATTGTCGTCCACAATCAAAGTGAAAAAGACAGCAAAGCAAAAGGACAACGGACCGGTAGCATTTTGAGATTTTTTTTCAATTTTAACCAACTTTTGTGCATTAAGGTAATTCCCGACAACCAACGGATCCCCACAATTCCCCAACTTCCCGAGATTGACCCCGCACCTCTATCATCGGAAAATTCGACAGATAAAAAGTAAGCACGACAGATAAAAAGTAAGCATCATTCTAATTTGAATTATAGAATTTTTTTTATCAAAGCTTTATCTCGATTTCAAAAAAATTATTAATTTATTTATTTTGCTAATTTTAAACATTTTTCTGCCATCAGGCTTATTTCCTCCAAATTTGGCCCATTAAAATTCGCTTATTTTTCAAATTTTCAGGGATGATTTACGGACCAAAATTTCTGAACGGTTTGCATCGCTTGAGGCGCGGAAGCAACGGATGCGCCTTTTGCGCATGAAGTTGAACAGTCTGGAAAAGCAGAAGATGGACAACACATATGACGAGGCGGTCCAGCGAGTCCAGTGAGTAAATATTTTTGGCCAAATATTTAGGGTTTTATTAAATTATTTTCATCCAACTCCAGGAATCTGACGGAGATGCGCAAGCAGTTGGAGGAAGTGCAAATGGATTTGGAGAAGAACAATAAGGACACGACGAAGAATGATGCTGGTGATGATCTTGACCAACAACAGGAAGACAATGAGGAAAATAATGGGAAGATGGGTGGCTCATCATCAACATCGCCGGCGGGTGGACAACATCATGAAGTCGATGAGGACAACGACAACAACTCTTCCGCTTCAACCGATGAAGTAGGCATGAGTAATTTTACCTAACAAGTTAGAATCCAAATACCAGGTATAATTATTATATTCGCTATCGTATTTTCGCCAAATTTTTATTTTACATTCATCCATTTTAATTAATTTTTAACGATTTTTTCGGGGGAATTAGACACAATTTTTGTTTGAATTTGGCCCTTTTTGATGTTTTTTTTTAATTTCTAGCTGCTCATCCAAGTGCGTCGTGCCTTCAACAACACTTTCAAGAAATTCAACGATAAAAACAATCAAAACGAAGGCATCGCCAAGTCGGCATCAATCGAAGGTGCAATTGGGATGCTGACGGATCGTCTGAAGCGCATGGAGACCGTGATGCTCAACCACACCGAGCAGCTCACCTGGATTGGCAATCAGGTCCAATATTCAGGATTTCTCGGATTTTGCTAAAATTGATAAATAGCTAGGATTTATGACTTTTCTCAATTCATTTCCCGACTGATGTGAGCAGAGCTCAGTCGGCCCGATCAATCAATCAATCATCCTGGCCTCGGAACCAATGAATTTCTAAAACTGAATTTTCCCTTCTCATTTTTACAGCTTTAGGTGGATTGGGGAGGGGACCTTTCCCCTCAATATATTCCTCAATTCTTCCCATAGTCAATCTTTATTGGTCTACTTGGTCTAGGACAACAACTGTTGTTGCCTTCTTCCTTCCCGAACACACACCTTCACCTTCCCCATCCATCCATTCTCCTCATCTCAATACTTCTTCCTCCTCTCCCTCCTCCTTTAAACTGATCAATTTCTTAGTCTCAATCATTCTTCTGGGGGATTGGTCGATCCCACATTTTGTCCTTTCATATTGGCCGTCGTCCTCTTACTTGCTCTATACACTTCCATATGACTGACTGCCCTTTGCCAATTTGCTTCCCTACGAATCTCTCAAAATGTTTCTTTGATCCGATCGGACAATTGTTTTGCTCACCTGTGGCCGCTTTACTTCCTCTCTCCTCCATCCATTCATTCACACATCCCTTGACCAGTCTTCTTTATACTGCTATTTTGCAAGCTAACCCTTCTCGTCCTTATCATTTATCAATCCTTATATCTATCTTCCTTTCTATCTTATCTCTCTATCCCTATTTTCTCTCTCTTTCTGCCTCTAATCTCACTCTCTGTTTCTTCATCCACAATTAAGGTGAACAGCTTGATAGAGTTGCTGGAACAGCACCTTGGTGGTTCATCCTCCGCTGGTACTGCTCCTTCTCTTCCTCCTCCTCTCTCTAAACAGTTGTCCACCACCTCTGCCGTGACCGTTGTCCCTGCACACGTTGCGGAACAACATCTTCCTGCTGATGTTACGGATGAGCAACCCGCACAAATTGACCCAAACCCCAACCATCTGACCCCTTCGTTTGTCCCTTCTTTCTCCTCATTTACCTCCTCTTCTCTCATTGCCAAAACCCACAACAACAACAACAACGATGTAGCACATCAGCAGCAACCTGCGATTTCGCAATCGCAACTCCAATCCTTTGTGAAAAATGCACTTCTGAGGGCGAATCCTGAAGTGCTGGCCCAAATTTGCGAGCTGATCTCATCCGATAGCTCAGAGGGTGTGCAACATCAGCAACAACAATTAGATGTTCTGATCAACATCCTTTTCAACAACAATACAACATCGTCCCCTTCATCAACCACCACAACAACGACGGTTCTTCCATTTTCCCCTCCTCCTCCCAAGCAACTTTCGTCTTCTCATCATCATCATCATCATCATCCTTCTTCATCATCTCACATCGATGAAGAACAACAACATCCCTCCGTCTATCGCCGTGAATCAGAGCAATTGCCGGTGAGCGGTGTGGTGGTTGCTGTTGGTCGTTGTTATTGTTGTTTTGTTGGGTGTGCCGACATTTGCGGCCCCGACACTTGCGGCCCATTCGCTATAACTCGGTTCAAATGGGAGCTAAAAAAATGTGTTTGGTGTCAAAAAATAGAGCAAAAAATTAGCTACAAAATGAACCAACTCTCACCCAAATTGGTCCATTGCGAAAAAAGTTATGGCCAAAATACCTTGGATTTGGCCAAAATCGTTATTTTGGCCATAACTTTTTTCATAGTTGTCCAATTCGAAAAGGCTTAGGGCTAATTTTTAGCTAAAGTTTTGCTCTATTTTATGACACCAAAACCATTTCTCTAGGTTTGGTTCTAACCGAGATATAGCGATAGCCGCAAATGTCGGGGCCGCAAATGTCGTACAACCGTTTTGTTGTTGTATTTTGTATATTTGTCGGTCTGCA
The DNA here is from genome assembly GCA_001026735.1 of Rotylenchulus reniformis. NCBI lineage: Eukaryota > Metazoa > Nematoda > Chromadorea > Rhabditida > Hoplolaimidae > Rotylenchulus > Rotylenchulus reniformis. The sequence goes on along the minus strand of LDKF01002811.1, from coordinate 7,084 downwards.
TCTGCACCCTGGATTCAGTTTTTCTCCTAAATTCCATTTGTTGACGTGTGCTGTGTTTTGATTGTCGTTATTTATCATTCACAAATTCATAATTCAGCTTACTATCATTATTCTATTCTTTCTCCATAACACTTGTGTTTCTTGTGCCTTAACATATTTTACTTGTTAATTCTAATATAATAATGATAATGAATAAATGTCGTTGTGTTGTGGTTGGTTGTCAGTGGTCTCTGATAATAAAAATATTAATAATTTTAAAATAACAATTTTCAGAAAATATTAATAATTTTAAAATAAAAATTTTCAGATTTTGCCATTTTTAATTTCCAATTTTCCAGCCGAAATTTCCCCAACAAAATTAGCCCAAATCCCCAAATTATAGCAACATATTAAATTAATCGCAACCAACGACAACGGCATTTTTCATCGTCAATATTATTATTTTATATTATTAATTCCTTCCCAGAAGGAGCAAATGCCAGATAAGTGAATTCTTTGCCACAGTCTTAGCAAATGCGGGATAAGCTGTGCAAGGTTTCGCTTAGGCTGGCGTTTTGCTCTCGCACATACCTCTAATATTCGCTCCCAAATCCCCAAAAAGTTACTACCAAAATACCCATATGATCACGAATTTAATGATGGTGGTAAGTCCAATGGTTTTGATGTCCAAATTCCATTTTGAATGTTTGAAATTAAAACCATATAAATTTGTAATATAAAATTAAAAAAAAGCTTTAGATTCCATAAGTCGTTAAAATAAGTTTATCTAAATTCCAATAACTTGAAAAATTCTCAGAATTCTGGAGTCGAAATTTACACGGAATCTGGACAGCAACCATATTTTTTTTCGTATATTTATGAATATATAAAAACCGTCAAAATTTGCCTACCAAAATATTTTTTCTTACAGGAACAAAGTTCTTCCTCCTCTTCCGCTGTTCCTGCTCCTACTTTACGGCGACAGCAACATGAAGATGACATCAAGCTCACGGTGGATCGTGTGGTGCGCTATCTGGAGGACAAATTCGCGGAGGACAAATCGCGGCCCATTAATGAACAGCTTGGCAAGGAGTAAGGAACATGGAGAGATTTTTAGCCTTTTTTCATTTTTGAGACCAAAAAAGATAACTGGTCTGGATTGATCCCATACATGCAAAAGGGAGATTGTGGGGTTGCCCTCCCCTTTTTGCTGCGAATCACAAAAAAAGAATCGCCGAACATTAAAAAAAATATTGTAGATATTTTTCGGGAAAATCACTTATCTATTCGATTTTTAATTATTCTACAATAATATTTTTCANCCGTCCGAGATGGAGGATGATGATGCCGAGCAGCAACACCAGAATGTCAATGCAGGGTTTGCCACCATTTTTGGTGCCATTGTCTCTCGCTACATCGGGCGCCACTACGCGGAGGTGGAGCAGCAGCTGGTTGCGGACCTGGGCGACGCGGTGCACAGCGAGCTGTTGTTCCTGCACCTGATGCGCAGCGCCAACCGGATGACCGCCATGGACGACAATCAGCAGGAGGAGGAGAATGCCCGTGATGACAATGAAAATTGACAGCGAAAATGATGATAGTCATTGAGACTTTGTTGTGATAAGAGTAATTATATGGGGAGAGATACGATATCAATAAAGAGAGTGGTAAAAGATGGATTTTTCCTAAATTTTTTCGCCTGAAAATCCCAAAATTTCTTTCTGAAAATTTTAAATTTGATTATATTTTTTGGATAATTTTGGCAACAAAAATCCATCACCAAATCTCATAATTTTTTTTTGCTATTTTTCGATTTGCATAGAGACACTTATTTGGTGCATTTTATTGACGTTGTAGAATTTAATATGACATGATGATGATGATGAATATAAAAATTGACACCAATCCAAGCTCGCAATGCAATGAAATTCTCCGATTTTTTCAAAGAAATTCACCCAAAGTAACTCCTAATGGTAGAAAATTTAGAGCAGAATTTCTGCCTCAAATGCCACCAAAAAGATGCTTGGTGTTAATTATTGAAATTCGGGAGAAAATTGTGTTTCGGTTGGGAGCTTTTACTGGACATTTACCAGAAGAGGTTCAAAACCTCTGGAGAAGAATTTCTCAATTTTTTACTGAATATTATTGTTTTCGCATCATAAAAATTGGATTCCCCATCAAAAACTGTCCTTATATGAGATGAGGTTGTTTTGGGTGAAGTTTTTGGAAAAATGGAAAAAGATTGGGTGGTTAAAAATAAGAATAGAAATTTTATGGAAATATCATAAGGATAGAAAAAACGCAAAAAATTGGGTGGTACCTACAGCACAGACTTCTCAGGGAAGCGGGGCGGGGGAAACGGTGTCCAGGTGGACTGGCCGAATGCAACCCTACTCGCCCACGCGACAGAGGCTGCGTGACTGCCCTCTCCCCTCCGTCGTGCCTCGGTATTGTGCAGAGCCGTACCACCATCACACCCATGCTTCAATGCGTTAAGCCATCTAGCCGCTCAGCCGGGGCCTCTCAACTAGGGCTGCTCAAAACTTTTGGTTTTGAGTCAAGAAAAGTTTTGGGTTTTTTGGGTTTTGGTTTTGAGTTTTGGTTTTGGGTTTTAGGTTTTGGAAACCAAAACTTTTTTGCACTGGATAAAATGGCTCTTTCCGGAAAATAATGGAGCATTAGATTCACAATTCAAATATTTTTAGTCAACACAATGCCAAATCTTTCTTTCTCTTTCTCTAAAATTTTCCTTTTTCTCTTTCTTTTCTATAGCCCTTTTTTCAATTGTCTAACAGCAATTAATTTTTCTTTTTTCTAATAATGCAAAATAACTATATGTAAATTAGAGATCGGCCTGGATCTGGATCCAGGCCTGGATTTTTCCTGGATCCAGAGTCCAGAAAATCCGGGTCCAGGTGGGGTGCCTGGATCTAGGTCCAGAAGTTTTCAAAAATCCGATCTCTAATGTAAATGTGGGTCTCCGCACACCCAATTGACCGACACTTGTTTAATTTATAAACTCTAGGCTTGCGAATTTCTCTAAATCCAAAGCCTAAGAAATTTTGTAAATTTCATGCTTTTGAAATTTTGAAAATTCAAGGCCTATGGAACTTTCTGAAAAAGGCCCAGGAAATTTTCTAGAAATTTAGGCCTAAGGGGTTTCTAAAGATCTACCTATACTTTTCAATTTTTTCTTAGATCTTGAGTTTAACTTTTTTTTCTACAATTTCATTAAAAACAAGTGAATTAATTTCTCAACTTTTTTCATATGCTTATCAAAAAATTGTATTTTGGTTACCTATTTTAAAAAAGTGGCTTATGGTTTTACTTATTTTTTTAGGCTATGCGTTTTCAAAAATTTTCTGAGGCTATGTTTTTCAAAAATTTTCTGAATTTCTAAGCCTTCATTTTTTAGAAAATTTCATGAGCTTTGGATTTTCAAAAACGAACACAAAATATAACATCTTTTTGATGATTGAAATTTGAAATCAATTTTTTTTAATTTTATAAAGGAAATGGGAAAGTTTTGAGTTTTGATGTTTTGGGTTTTGACCCCCAGTTTTGGTTTTGGGTTCAAGTTTTGGTTTTGAGTATTGAGTTTTGGAAAATTTCAGGTTTTGGGCAGCCCTACTCTCAACCAGGGGGCATCTGTGGGACGTATTAAGCGCGTGAACCATAAACACGGCGGGGGCCAGCGAAGCACGCCGAACCGACCCTTAAAACTTTAGGTGCCACCCCGCTGAATCAAGCACACAACCGACTGAGCCACCGAAATAGCTGGTGCAGAAAGAAAAAAGTCACATATAAGGGATGCAACTGAGGATATGCTAGCAGCAGATTGTACTCCGGCAACCAGCAGAACCAATGCCAGCAGAAAAAATTTCTAGCCAAATTAAGCTTCAATTAATAGAAATAATATAAACCATTAATAGAAACCAATTTAAGTTGAAAATGAATTTTTGGAGGGCAAGTTCGAGTCCCATCTACAAAAATTTTAAAATATCATTAAAAAATAATTTTTAAATTTTCAGGGAAGTATTTTTCATAGAAATTCGAAAAAACCTATCGAAATTTCTGGCCGCTTAAAATTGCTTTAAGCCTCTTTCCATGTACAGCCGAGGAAAATATCCCTTTGGAGAAAATTTATTTCCAATTTTTCGGCCAAAATGGGGCCCAAACTTATAATTTTCTTTTTTAATTGTATTTTGGGGTAAAAAATAATGAGATGCTCTAAAATTTTGAATTGAAGATCTGAACTAGGGTTGGGCACGGGGGGGGA
>LDKF01002809.1:4027-25929 GCA_001026735.1 Rotylenchulus reniformis | reverse complement strand
GGTGCAAATGTTAAAATATTCATAATTGCAAGAAGCTATATCAAAAGTGATATTTGTATGATTAGATAGCCCTGAATGTTAGCTATAAAATAAGCCAAAATGTTTCGAATACAATTATGAAGGAAATGCCACTGGCAACATAATAGCCAACGAACTATTCCCACTATTGTGGTAGTAATAATCGGGAAAATATGGGACAACCATTGTCAAATGAAGAATGATAGTTTGAGAGTAAGGACAACCCCAAGTGAAGTCCGAACCCGAGAAGTGTGTTTATTGAATACAAGAAACAATAGACAATGGCGAGCTGGGTGAGAACCAACTGCAAAGAATGAGGGAAAATCACTAGCTTATATACATGCAGGCGTGAAGGAAAGGAAAGGAAAAGAGGGAAAACAATTACAATGGTGACAGACAAATGCAAAAGGGAACATAATGCCAATTAGTATAATGCCAATATGAATTTAGCCAAAATTTTTATAAAAGTAGAGTCGAAGCAAAATTTTCTGCAGCAAACACGATGTTACGCCTTGACCCCGTTGACAATAGTAAATAAATATTTTATTTAGTCAAAAGGGGAAAACAATTAAGGGCGTAAAATAATAGAGTTCGAGGGGAGCGGACAATTGGGAGAGAAATATGCAAAGTTTGGAAAGTGATTTTGGGGAATATTGCTACCCAGCTTTCTTTGATCAGATGTACGCTCAACGTACGATCTGTCACTGGTGCCTTTTTGCTGCTTGCTTTTTGTCCTTTGCCNTTGATTTTTGGAGTTCATGTAGCGACGGTAGAGAATTCGACGCAGTTGAAGTGATAATTTGAAGAAACATCGATGATGAGCTTTATTCGGAGCTTTACTTCGAATAAGCATGTTGTTGTTGAGGGTGGATCGGTTGCAGCCTATATAGCTTGCAACCATCCGGTGCTACCAAGTAATAATCGGGAAAATATGGGACAACTACTGTCCAATGAAGAATGATGTTTAAGAGTAAGGACAACCCCAAGTGAAGTCCGAACCCGAGAAGTGTGTTTATTGAATACAAGAAACAATAGACAATGGCGAGCTGGGGTGAGAACCAACTGCAAAGAATGAGGGAAAATCACTAGCTTATATACATGCAGGCGTGAAGGAAAGGAAAGGAAAAGAGGGAAAACAATTACAATGGTGACAGACAAATGCAAAAGGGAACATAATGCCAAACAAATACGAGTGAACAATATATTTGGATCACATATCAATGCCCGTTATTACATGGTAACACTGACCATACTTTTTTGTCAACTGACCTATTTGAATGCGAAGCAGACCGGTTTTATGTTAAAATTTAATAATTAATGAAAAAAAAATTATAAATTATAAAGAATATCTAATGAAAATTAAATTATAAAATTATATTCAACAAGTGAAACGTGAATATTGCTCAAATTTATTTTAATTCTACGAAAAAATTTGTGCGCTAAATTTATTTTACAATAAAAATGTTATTCAAAAATTGAATAATAAAAAAAACACAAATTTTTGAAAAGAAAAAACAATAAAGAAAAATTAGGTGTCAAAAAATTTTTTAATATGAATTTAGCCAAAATTTTTATAAAAGTAGAGTCGAAGCAAAATTTTCTGCAGCAAACACGATGTTACGCCTTGACCCCGTTGACAATAGTAAATAAATATTTTATTTAGTCAAAAGGGGAAAACAATTAAGGGCGTAAAATAATAGAGTTCGAGGGGAGCGGACAATTGGGAGAGAAATATGCAAAGTTTGGAAAGTGATTTTGGGGAATGACTGGGGAAAGAATGGGAACCTGGAGAATTTTTTATTTTGGAGATATTTAATCCTTGGGATATTTCGTTTTTGTATTTTGGGGATGAATTGTCGGAGGTGATTTGCATGGAGGTGAGTTGTCCCTGGGGTGAATTGTCTGGGGGTGACCCCGAGAGTCGAGATCGAGACCGAGAAATTTTTATTTTTCTTCAAAATTCACAAAAAAATCAATCATCAAAATTAAAGTGCAAAAAAGCTGCTGCATTGCATGTATTTCTGAGAGATTTGATCTTTTTGCACTGTAAATTTCGGATAATCTACTGAAAGTTCTCTCTGATTCAACACTGCTAGGTTATTCGCTGAAAATTTTTCTATTGTGAGGCGGGAGGGGGCACCGGAGAAAATTTTGCGTGTTTTAAGTGACTTCTTTAAGAAAAATTATCAATTTTTTTTTTTCAAATTTTCACCAAAAACCCAGAATATCCAGTGTAAAAATTTCTCATTTTCCGAGACTCACCACCCGAGAAACGAGACCGAGAAAGAGAGTCAAAAAAACCGAGAAAAATCTTGACTCGAGTGTCAAGACCGAGAGTCTCGAGTAGCTCTAGCCCATATATCAAAAATGATGTCTGATTCAGAGAAAAAAATCCACGAATACCTTCGACTGTTATGTATTTGTAGGATATTACCAAATATGTACTAACAAGTAGAATCAAATTATAATAAAAATATTTATTACTTAATTTCCAAATAAATAGTCCAAAGAATTGAGGACGGAAAATATGAATAACTGAATAATGGAATCGTCTGGGGGAATGAGGATGGACTTATAAAGGGATGAGGGAAGTGGAGGAGCATGGGGAAATGTTACAACGAAATGGCGGGAAAACACACATTCAAATCTAGGTCTAATCCTATCTACAACATCTCCCTCTTTAAATTGCATCCTCCGTCCCGTATCTGGCCTGTGAAGGGTCCATCACCAATCTGCGCGGGGGAACACGGGTCCTCTGGGGGTACTGCCGCTCGAGTGGGGGATTCTCGCGTGCTGGCGGGGTCAAGGGTTGCAAACGCGCTTGACCCTGCTCTGGGTGGATATGTGGCTGATTTTGCTGATCCTGAAGGCACCCTATCATTTGGGCAGTGATCATTTGGGCAGTGAACATTTGGGCAGTGAACATTTGGGCAGTGATCATTTGGGCAGTGATCATTTGGGCAGTGATCATTTGGGCAGTGATCATCTGGGCAGTAAAAAAAATGAAAAAAATCAACCAAAAAAAAGAGCAAAAATCAATATATATGAAAATTTGCTTATGAATAGGCCTATGAAAAAAATGAAAATTTCTCAAGGCCTATGAATTTTTTTGAAAACCCAAGACTTATGACTTTTTCAAGGTTTATGGATTTTTCTAAAAATTACAAGGATTATAAATTTTTCTAAAAAATCCAAGTCTGGCGTTAGTTGGAAGACGGCCTATCTTGGGACTCTATTTTAGAGTAACAGTCACTTTTTGAGTACCATTTTTTAAATTCATCTAAAAACAATTCTCTGGGCTAATTTTTGACGCTCAATCCGATTCAGACATCCATTTTTTTGTCACTTTTTGACGATGACGTCAAAAAATGCCTTATGTAGAATCCGCAACAACTAGCGGTCCCACGAGGGTTGCGAGTTCTACATGCGGCATTTTTTGACGTCAGATACAATATTGAATAAATTTTTTGATGAACTTGAGTTCTGGTACTAAAAAAATGGACTGGTACACCAAAATAATTTAGAGTCCCAAGATAGGCCGTCTTCCAACTAGCGCCCCAAGTCTTATAATTTTTTGAAACCATGGTTCTATGAAATTTTCTAAAAATTACTGCCTAAGAAATTTTGAAATTTAAGCCTGTGAAATTTTTTGAAAATCTCGACCGTGATTTTTTGATAATAAAATCATTTATTTTTTGCAAAAATGAAAATTTCCTAAATCCCTAGACCTGTGAAATTTTCTGAATCCATAGGAAGACTTTATAAGTCTAAAGTTTTCAGAAATTTAAATTTCCAGAGGCAAAGTCAGAAATTTCAGAGGTCTGAATTTCAAAAATTTTAGAGGCCATAGTTTAAAAAAATTTGGAATTTTACAAAAATTGCAGGCTTAGGGTTTAAAAATTGTCGATATTTTGGATGTCCTCTGCGAAGACACTACGGTTTGTTCATGAAGCGGGCGAAAATAATAAAATTTTGATTTTTGCTCATTTTTTGGTTGATTTTTTTTTCATTTTTTACTGCCCAGATGATCACTGCGCAAATGATCACTTCCCAAATGATCACTGCCCAAATGATCACTGCCCAAATGTTCACTGCCCAAATGATCGGCTCCCATCCTGAACGGGTTGCTCATCCTGCTCGGACTCCACGGGGAGACGCCTCCGAAGTTGGTTCGCGTGCCGGTGGACACCTCGGCCCAATGATGGAACATTGACTCGGTAGGTCGGCGACTGCTTCACACGCTCGATGATCGTCCCAGGGAGCCAAGTTGTGTTGCCGAACCGATAGTTCAGCAAATAAACTGACTCGCCTGTTACAAACTCGGTCAGTTTAACGCCGTGTTTAGTGTTGAATTGGCGGGCCATGTCCTGGCGGTAGCGCTTCCGTGCTGGATCTGCTGGCGCCGGCCTGTCCTTCTTTGGCTGTGGATGGACCAAATGCAATTTGGTGCGCATCCGGCGACCGAGGAACAATTCGTCCGGTGAACGTCCGTTCAAGGCACCATTCGGAGTCGTTCTGTAGGCTAACAGTGACTTCTCGACCCAATTCTTTCCTTCCTCAGCGCATTTCTTCATGGCCCTTTTGAAGGTGTCCACGAATCGTTCTGCCTGCCCATTGCTTTGTGGGTGATAAGGCGGTGAAAATGTGTGCTGGATCCCATTTTCGGCGCAGAATTCTGCAAAATCAGCCGAGCGGAATTGAGTGCCGTTGTCGGACACTATTTCCTTGGGAATTCCATAGCGATGGAAGAGGGATCGGATGGCCTTGATTGTATTTGAAGCTGAAATGTTGTCCATTTTGTAGACTTCTGGCCATTTGGAATACGCGTCCACGATGATCAGGTAGGTGTGACCATCAGTACAAGGCCCAGCAAAGTCGATGTGGATTCGCTCAAAAGCCTCAGATGTGATTGGCCAAGGCTGCAAAGGCACTTTGGACGGTGATTTAGCCGCTGATTGGCATTCCGGACACGTGCGTACAACGCGTTCGATGTCCGAATTCAAGCCTGGCCAGTAGACATGCTGCTTAGCGATGTCCTTCATCCGAGTGATGCCCGGGTGTGCCATGTGTAAAGCCTTCAAAATCTTGCTCCGTAGCGATTCAGGGATGATCGTGCGTGTGTCGACGACCAGACATCCTTCCACCTCTGAAATATCCTCGCGCTTTGGGAAGAATGGCGCGATGTCCGGATCCGCTGGGCACTTCTGCGGCCATCCCTTTTTCACCAGCCGGGCCAATTCCTGAAAAATTGGATCCTTGATCGACTCCTGGGCGATCTCGGATGCGGTGACGGGTAGTGGATCGACGGCGACCGAGAAGACGGAGTTAGCATAGCATTCTGTGTCGGAGCAGATGCTTGCGATGATGATGTCCTCTTCCGGTCTCGGATATTTGGCAATTAGTCGGGATAGCACGTCGGCTTTTCCGAAAGATTCGGTGCTGATGTAGCGGATGTCGAAGTCGTAATTTGTCAAAATCAGAGCCCATCTTTTCAGACGACTCGCGGCATAAATGGGTATGCCCTTCTTGGAGCCGAAGATGGCCAACAGTGGCTTGTGGTCGGTCTGCAGAATGAAGCGACGACCATACAGCATGCGGTGGAACTTCTGAACCGCAAACACGAGGGCTAATGCCTCTTTTTCAATCTGACTGTAATTTTGTTGTGCAGCTGTGAAGGAGATGGACGCATGCTCAACTGCCTTTTCCGACTTGTCAGGGAACATGTGACTCAAAACTGCACCAATTCCATCTTTGGATGCATCGGCTGCCACGACGATGGGCAATTCCGGATCGTAGTGAGCCAACAGCATGTCGGAGAGCATGATCTCCTTAGCCTTGTCAAACGCGTGTTGCTGCTTCTCGGCCCATTCCCACTTGACATCCTTCTTCAGCAGCTCGTCCAGGGGACCGCGGAGCTCGCGCAGCTGCTTTATGAACCGTCCATAATAGTTCAAAGCTCCAAGAAATGAGCGAAGAGAGGACTGATCATGGGGAGGCGGCATTTGTTTGAAAGCATCGGATCGCGACGGATCAGGACGGATGCCTGCCGCTGAAACAACATGGCCAAGAAAGGTGATTTCGCACTGCAGGAAGCTGCATTTCTCCATCTGGATGCGGAGTCCATAGTCTTGGAGTCGCGCGAAAATCTTGAAGAGTGTTGCATTGTGCTCTTCCAGCGTTCGACACGCGATGATAAGATCATCCAGGTATGTGAATGCACCTGGAATTCCGGCTAAAAGCTGGTCCATCAGCTGTTGGAAGATGGCCGGTGCTGTTTTGACGCCAAATGGGAGGCGTTCACATTGAAACAAGCCTCGATGTGTGTTGATGCCACACAACTTTTTGGACTCTTCATCGAGTTCCATTTGCAAATAAGCGTCCTTTAGGTCGAGCTGTGAAAAGAATTTTGCCCNATTCACAGATGTGTAGATGTCTTCGGGGCGCGGCAACGGGTGTCGGTTGAGCTCAATGCGATCGTTCAGTCCCGTGCTGAAGTCGATGCAAACCCGTGTTTTGCCATTTTTCTTCTTCACTGCCAAGATGGGTGCTGCCCAATGGCTGAAGTCGACCTGTTTGATCGCTTTGATTGACAGAAGACGATCAATTTCCGCGTTCACTGCTTCGAGAGCGCCGTATGGGACGGGTCTCGCTTTGCAGAAAATTGGCCTGGCGTCCGGCTTGAGATGAAGATGCGCTTTCATCTTGGTGCAATGGCCAAGCTCGGAGCCAAAGACATCCGAAAATGCCGATCGAAGGGCCGACTGAAGGGTTTCGGCATCCTTGAGATCCGGTCCGGCTTGGGATGCTCGATGGAAGACACTTGGATGGATGCTGATCCAGTCCAGAGGTGCTCCGGAATGAGGCCGAGGGCTCGAACCCATGGGATGCCAAGCAAGTCGTGTTGGACATTGCTGCTGACGAAGGCCGTGAGCCTTGCCGGTGGCTGATCCCCAAGTTGAACATCACAGTGCAACTTGCCGTCAAGCGGAAACGGGTGACCGTTACAGTTCTTGGCCTCAATCCCAGCCGGTGTCAACTTCGGCTTGTGCAATTTGCGCCAAGTGTCCGAAGTGAGCAGCGCGATTTGCGCTCCGGTGTCGACCTTCATGTGGCATTCAGTGCCATTGATTTTGATCGGCAGGATCCACCAGTTGGAATCCTGAGTTTCGGTGGCCATGCAGTGAAAGGAGTCGCCATTCACAATGGAAATGGTGTGGACCGACGGTTTGGGCTTCTTGGATTCGTCCGGACTTGCTGGTTTTCGCATGCAGACAGGCTTGATGTGCCCTATCTTCTGGCAACCGTGACAAATCGCCTCGCGGAACTTGCACTGCTCGCGTGTGTGGTCGATGCCACATTTGAGACGATTTGAGCGCATTAGATGCCGACTGTGGCGGTTCCTTGGGGCCTTTTGGCTTTGGTTTCTTGCCCTTGGTCCGTTCTTTCCATTGTTGCGGGTGCGCATGGACCGCATTCGCTGCCTTGGATGTGCCGGAATGGACCAACGAATTTGCGCTGTCTCGGATGAGCTGGAATGCGCGACACTCCTCACCGAGCTTTTCCAAGGTCAACCCTTCATTCTTCTTTCGGGCCTCCTCCAGCAGCTGAAGGCATTTCTGGCGCAGGTCATGGTGATCATCGCGGAGGCCGACCACCATGATCAGACACTTCAGCGTTTCCTTACTCAGTGTAAGTTCGGCATTCTCACAGGACGCGTTGACCTGTGCCAGGAACGATGCGACGTCCTGGTAGGCGCTTTGCTTCAGCTTAAAGCACTCGAACCGGCGGACGAACAGGGAGCGGGTGTCACCGAACAGCTCCTTCAGGCGTTTGACAACATCTGCGAAATCCAACTCGTCCGGGACTTTCGGCAGGATGCTGTCAGCGAAACGGGCGTACTCCGGATCTGATAACTTCCCGACGAGTAGCCGCACCTTTGTCGCCTGTTCAAGGTCCTTGCCGTCTTCCTCGATGAACTTCCCGTAGCGTTTGAACCAGTGTTCAAATGTAAATTCGCTTTCCGGGTCGTAGGAAAACTTGCCGATCCGAGCATCGAGTGAAGAGGCGAGTGTCGCCGCATTGGTCAGTGCCGCATTACTACTTTGCTGCGCGTTTTGCTGCTGCGAGTGCCGGGCGATTGGTTGCAGCATCTGCTCGAAGGAAGCCATGAACTGCTGGAACTGTGCTGGGTCCATTATCGATTGCTGCTTTCAGGTGTTTGACGGATGAAGAAACAATGCCGCGTCCTTTTTACCCTGTTTTGCTACAAGCAAACACTGTCACTACCTACAAGATAGGGGGCTAGGACGTGTGCTTTGGTTGAACTGATAAAAGTCTACAAGACAAATTATCAGTAGCACAAGAGTTGATGATCCGACGAATGTGCAGCAAAAAAATCGAAATCCGATTACAAATTGGAATTTCGAAATGTTGAAGCAAAAATCGAAGAACTCGTAGATAAATACTTTCGAATGAAGTGAAGAATTTTCTGGCTGACTGCGCCAATTTGTTATGTATTTGTAGGATATTACCAAATATGTACTAACAAGTAGAATCAAATTATAATAAAAATATTTATTACTTAATTTCCAAATAAATATTCCAAAGAATTGAGGACGGAAAATATGAATAACTGAATAATGGAATCGTCTGGGGGAATGGGGATGGACTTATAAAGGGATGAGGGAAGTGGAGGAGCATGGGGAAATGTTACAACGAAATGGCGGGAAAACACACATTCAAATCTAGGTCTAATCCTATCTACAACATCGACTATTGCTCCGTTGTCGTTCTTGTCAAACTCCGCACTAAAGATCAGCGGTAGAGCGCCGACAAACAATAGCAAAGTAAACGGAAAACCGAAGAAACTCACGAAGAACGTTATTCTGACATTAAAATCAATTTTATGAACTTAAGCTTATTCTGAACATAGCAGATGATCAAATTATGTAATTTGACGGTGAATCACACAAAAATGGCTATTGAAATCAGACCGATGGTTCTGGTAAGCCACCCTCCCTCTTTATTATATAAGCAGCATCCAGATTAACCCCTTTTTCAGATAGGAATTTCATTTAGCTTACTAAAAACCTACTATGTACGATTTTCAGCTCCTAAGCAGGTATTCCGTCGGCTAACTAATATGAGGTTTTTTAGTAACTGGAATTTGGATTAGGTTTACCGTCAGGGGGATGGGGGTAGATTGACTTGTTTTTGGGAATATATGCGATCCAAACCTATTTTGGTTTTGTGCTGAGCACAAATTTAGGTAACAAAATGAAAAAATGAGAGGGACGGAATGGAGCGTGTGGGAAAAAGCAAAATTTGAATGATCGTTTTGGCGCGCTTCCGCCAAAATTCATGTCTATTTGATGTAATCCAATTTTTTGCTTTAAATTATAGAACATATCAGCTAGTTAGATGTAGCTATAATTCTATATTTGATGCACAATTAAGAGGATAACTTCTCGCTTCACGACAGAAACATGAGGACTGTCAAACCTCTCCAAGTATTTAAAATTTTTTTTATCAATTAATAATTCTGTTTTAGCTCACATTAGATGACTCTTACATCACTGCAACCTTGGAACTTTTAAAAAAGGCCATTCAGGAAATCCTATGCAGAAACACTTCTTCAAGATTAATAAGTTTTAATTAACATTATTACAATGCACATACATTGGTAAATCCTTCGAATCAGTGAAATTTTTGAAGGATTGAATTGAATTCAGGTGTTTCACAAGCACGGCGATAAACTTTATGAGATGCTTAAGAAAGCAATTGAGGAACATTTACAGACAAAAGTGATTTCCAAATATCAATTTTATATTACATACCATTTTTAAGGTGCGAAATATTGTGGTCGAGGCGATAAATGGATGTTTTCTCGAGACTCTCAACCGCGTTTGGACTGATCACGCATTTTCCATGGTTTTAACCAATGCTAAATGCCATTATTTCTTTATCCACAGGTTATCACTCGTGATATATTGGGCTATTTGGACCGAGTTTATATTCCCTATGCCAATGTTGAGCCAGTTTATGCATTGGGTTTGCGGATTTTTCGCAATGAAATCGTCGATTACCCAACAGTCAATGAACAATTAAAAACCATACTATTTAACATGATCACTATGGAACGACAAACGAAAATCGAATGGTAATAATGTTTTTTCTACAATTTCCTTTTGCATTCCAAACCATAATACCGTAAACCTGAATTAGTTCAACCCCCCTCCAGAGGAGGGGGGTGGGTATATTTGGGGGGTGTTCAATTGTAGCGGGTTATAATACAGCTTTTACAGTACTTGATCAGATAGTTTAATATCTGTGTTCACACAACAATCATGGTGTTGGGTCCGGAATGGGCCGAATCCCAACTTGACTCTCTTTTACCCTATTCGCGTCGAACAAATGCACAGTTTTCAGAATAACAATTTATTGAAGCTCCAAGGGTTGCGAAAAAGGATGAAGAAAAAAGAGTGAAAGGTTAAGACCCCCTGGGTAGAAGGCCCTTTCCCGATCGATTATGGAAGGGGCGGGAGCGGAAGATGGTATGGAGTAAGGGATCAGAGTACAAGCATAAAAATGTGTATTAGAGCGAGACTGGGAATAGAAAAAGGAATGTGATGGGAAAGTGATATTATCACAATTTGAAGTGATTGGGGATTATGGTCGTGCTGGCTACGACACTCCGGCCGCGGCAAAAACAGAAAAGTGAAAAGAAAAGAATGAATAAAGAATTTGGGATAAAATAAGTTGAATTTGGGATACTTGGATTGGCACGAAAAAAAAAGTTAAGGCACAAAATGAATGAAAATTTAGCTGGACTAATACAAATGAGGAAACAATTAAAATCGCTCAAATTCAAAAAATCCGATCACGTCAAAAATCCGATCAATGGAGTTAGTAACGACCATCACCGTCACGATACTGCGCCGGGTGATATGAACGGTTGCGGAACAAAGGTCCTGAGCTCGGCCCCCGGTAATGCATGCGTCCGCGATGGTGGTTGTATGGGTGATGGTATGGAGGATAGTTTTTTGTGTAGTGGCGCAAAGTGCTCTGTTCCCTCGGATTGTACGGTATCCCAGGCCCACGATCGTCATAATGTGCATGCTGATAGGCGATTGGTGGTTTGGGATAATCGGTTTTACCGCGTTGTTTCCCATCGTCGGAATCGTATTTTTCGCTTTTTTGACTTTTTTCGCTGCACATACTTTTCTCATTCATATTGTCAAGTTTTTTACGCGTTGTTTGGATCAACTCATTGGCGTTTTCGCGCGTTTTCTGGGTTGTCTCGCGTGCTGACTCCAATTTGTATTGTTTAAGCAGATCTTGGCCTTCCCAAAAAAGTTTGTCGATGGTCTTTTTAATCTCCAAAATCTCGCGCACCAGCAGAAGTCCTGAGACAGAGAAACACATAAATAAAAGTGTGCATGTTTTGGCGCATAGAAAAAGTGCGATCGCGATGACTATGCCAAGGATAATAGTAGCATAGGTTAGCCAGCATTCCGAATTCGCAATCAAATCCGTACAAACATATCAGTCGATGACATCACAAATGTTGTCGCCGATTCGGCGACGAAGGATCGCCAGCCTTGATCAATCCAACCTGATCACTGATCCCCTATTTCTCCGTGATTCATCTCCCCCCCCCCATTTATCTCTCTCCTTCTCTCTCTCTCTCTCAATTTGTGTTCCTTTCCCGGACAGATTCATATCTGTCCACGAAATTGTGCTTCTTCTTCACCCTTGCCCCCTCCCCAACGTCATATGAATGTGCCCGATCCCGTTTACACAATTTTTGCTCCCCCCTCACCGGCCAATTTGTGTTCATTTTTATGCTTATCTCTCCGCCAGATCGCCATTTTCGCCCATATGACTTTATTTTGTGGCTGGCCACTTTTGGCCGGTCAACATTCCTCCCCTCCCCCCTTCGCTTTTCCCTTCCCCACTGCTCACTTTCTATCACTTTCACATTGGCTCAGATTTGCCACATTCCTTCTTCTTTTGCCCACCCCCCTTACTGTACCCCGATCAGTCTCCCCATTTCTGATCATTCTGATCAGTTCTCCCTTGATCGCCCCCCTTTTCCCTCATCTTCCCCCAACCCGGTATCCTTCAGTTTAATTGGCTCCCTTTTCTCCCTTATTTCTGATCTTTGCCCCCCTTTTTGATCATTGATCCCTTATCCCTTTTGCTCGGATCCTGATAACGTTTCCCCCTCTTCCGTCTCCTTTCTGATCAATCTTACTTCTGTTTCCTTCCACCTTTCCTTTCATTCCCCCTCCTTTCTTCTGATCACTTTCTTCTTTTGATCACATTTCCCATTCTGTTCACCATCTGCATTTTCTACCTCCTCTCTCTGATCCTTTCCATGCCACCTTTTCGTCGGTGCCATTCCCTGTTCTTCCGATTGGCCTTTGATCCCAATCCGTCCCCTCTTCCCCTGATTGGCCTTTCAGTAGTTAACCCCGGCCTTTTACACCCCATTTGCCCCTCTGATCAGTTTCCCCCAATACCATTTATTCCGTTGACCCCTTGGCATTCCATTTCCTTTGATCCTTTCCTTTTGATGATTGCCACTTGGCCCATTCCTTGTCCCCTGACCCCGTTGATCATGCCTAATCACATTAGTCCTACCCCCAAGCCATTATGTAACACTGGTTTAATTACCCAAGTTTGAGATCCCCCACTGATAAACCATTTATTCTTGATCTACTTGGTGTGGTTTGCCGGGATTGG
Source organism: Rotylenchulus reniformis (assembly GCA_001026735.1). Lineage (NCBI taxonomy): Eukaryota > Metazoa > Nematoda > Chromadorea > Rhabditida > Hoplolaimidae > Rotylenchulus > Rotylenchulus reniformis. The sequence goes on along the minus strand of LDKF01002809.1, from coordinate 13,164 downwards.
GAACAGGATTTGATCGGATCCGGGACCGGGAATCCAGCCAGGGCCCACAGAGCCTCACCCTTCCCCTTCCTCGTCCTCTTCCCCTCCAACTCTCGACTGTCCTCGGGACCTCCGTCCCTCCTTTTTCTCCTTTTCCTCCCTCGTCTCTGGCGCCCTTTTGCCACAGACTTTTTGGTGCCACGACCCGGGACCGACACTAATCCTTTAGTGTCGGTCCACCTCTTCTCCTACTCCTACACCTACACCTTCTTCTTCTCCTTCACCTCCTCCGGCATCTCCCGTGGCCGCCGACTGTGCCGCCAACTCGCATCTTGCACCTCAAGGCCATCGACTGACCGCCTTCTTCTCCTCCCTCTTCATCTACAGGCCGTCCATTGGCCACTTTTTCCTCGATTTTCAGGAACAGGACGCCGATTGGCCTCCTTCTCCTCCTTGGACTTCTCGGTCGCCGCAGGCCACCGTCTTCACCTTCTTCTACTCCTTCTTGGTCTTCAAGGACGCCGATTGGCCTCCTCCTCCTTGGTCTTCACGAACGCCGGACCGTCATGTCCCGCGTGCAGTTACAAGCCTTGGCATCCGAAGTCGCAGCATTAGTGGAACTTGTCCAGCGTCTTCAACAGAATACGAACCGCCTGACGGAGTTTCTCCACCTGCCCCCGAACAGGTCCCCGTTGATGAGGAGTCGCAGGTGGCGCGACAAATGAAAGTCGATAAGCACCATCTCCAACGGACAATCGATCGGATCAATCATTTGATGGGTGAGTACCAGAACTACCTGGAAAGTCTGGCCACACCGGAGGAACGAAACGAAGCTGAGACAGAACTGGCTGGTCTCAACATCCCCGAACCGAACATCTTCACTACAGCAGAACTCAATGACCGGTCTTGGCCCATCTTCCGACTTCTCCGCAAGGGAAGGCGTCTTCTCGACAACATCCAAGGCTATCTCCAAAGTCGACCATCCCTCAATGACAGCGCCTCTAATTTTGGTGAGAGCCGAGCACCCTCAGTGGCGAGCACCCCGATGCCTCATAACGGGCGCCGTCAGACCCCGCATCCGAACGAATACCAGCGATTTGAGCTCGACACGTCGGGACCCGGGAAGAGACTCCTCCAGCAGTTCCAGGACGACCTCTTCTCCCTCAGCGATGGTGAGCAAGGCGGCGGGCGCCTCCCGGCTGCCTCCCGAACTTTCCACCGCCCGGGTACGACCTTTGAACACCACCACGCCGGACCGAAGTCCAATCTTCCCCTTCTCCATCCATCTGCACCTCCACGCGATCTCGACTCGCCACGTCACGAAGACGCGCTCCGAGTGGGCCGCATCGATGTCCCGAAATTTGGGGGGGCACCTGAGGAATGGGTCTCCTTCTGGGCCGCGTTCAATTTTGCAGTGCACTCTCGTAACTACCCCAACTTCCAGAAACACCTACTCCTGTTACAGTACCTCGAGAAGAACTCGGCGCCGCGTCGAATGGTCGAAGGGTACCCTCCAAGCGACGCCAACTACCCGACAGTCATCAAGATCCTAACCCGCGAGTTTGGAGATGAGCATCTCCGCCGGGAAGAACTCCATGCACAACTCCTTCACCTGAAACCGGCCAAGAACACACTGCCGGAACTCCGCCAACTCCATCAGGAAATCGAACGGATCTGCACACAACTCGATCATTTGGACAAAGCCAACAACACGGCGTTTTCAAGCAGCTCCATCGTGGCCGACATCATCAAGAGCAAGTTGTCCCACGCAGTGCTGACGGACTTGGTGAAAATGAAGCGGGAGACCGTCGTTCCCTGGGATTCTCGGGATGTGAGAGACGCCCTCGCCACCATCGTCAAAGACAAAGCGGAAGTTGAGCGCTCCATGAGGACCTTCCAAGGGAGTGAACCGAGTGGGCAACCAGATCACCGCTCTCGTCCCCATCGCCGTCGATCTCCTTATCCGCCCCAGCACAAGCTTCCCCATCGTTCCGAGAACACACGGGCCTTCCCAGTGGTCCAGGAGGCTCCACCTCCCCCGGCAAATCGTCAATGGAAGAACTTTTGCTCCCTCTGCAATGCCGACGGACACAAACCGAGTCACTGTCGGAAATTCGCCACCGTCGAAGCCCGAAAGAAGCGCCTGGAGGAACAGGGCAGATGCCTCCGATGTCTGCGCCAGAGCCATACCACCCGAGACTGCTCGTGCCAAGACCCCTGTAGTCAGTGCCAACAGCGCGACCATCACTTCATTCTCTGCCCGAACGGCAACGTGAGGGCTGAGGCACAGCCCCCGAAGAGCAAAGGTCCCCCACCGAGGGCCACCGGTGCCAACGCGCAACCCATCGGCCAGAGCCACCGTTCTCCCCCGACGCATTCCATGATGGCCATTGGCAAGGAAACTCCCCCTCCACCTCCGATCTTCAACCCCGGGAACGAAACATCCCCAGAGGAGGAACCCGAGAACCATCTTACCACCGGGACCTTTGCCGAGACCGGAAGAGTGGACTGCGCGCAGAAAGGTGAGGCCCTTCTGATGACCCAAACCCTGAAGGTTTCGTGCCACGGCGGACCTCCAAAGGGCATCCCCGCCTTCGTGTTCTACGATCCTGGCAGCCAGACCAGCTACATCACCAAAGACTTGGTTGAGAAGCTCCAACCTCCGCTCCTGCGCAATCAGGTCCTCCGAATCCACACTTTTGCCGATCTCCGCCCAAAAACCGTCAACTCTTCCGTGGTTGCGGTCCGTCTCCAACGTCATGATGGAGAATGGGAACAACTCCATCTGAGCGTCATCGACGAGATCACTTCAGAGATGAAAGCCCTCCAATGGTACCCCAGCGACTACCAAACTTCGATCCCATCGGAATGGGTGACAACAGACGGAAAACCGGAAATTCTCATCGGCATCCGCGAATTCTGGCGCTTCTTCAATGGCCACACCACCCTTCAACCGGGACTTCACGTCATTTCCACCGTCTTTGGACCCATGGCCGGGGGTGAATTGGCTAACGGACCACCATCAGAGAATACGGTCACCGCCATGACCATCAACGCCTCCAACCTCGAAGCCATGCCACACTCTCGTACCATTGAAGAATTCTGGAGCTTGGAAGCGGTCGGCATCAAAGGGGACCCCAACCAGGATGACGACGACTTCGCCATGCGCCATTTCCAAGACACCGCTCGCCAACTTCCGTCAGGGCGTTACTCCGTGCGTCTCTCGTGGCGAGAGGTCCATCCGCCCTTGCCAACAAACTGGGCGATCGCCTACCGTCGTCTGCTCTCCACCGTCCGTCGCTTCGTTGCCTCACCCGACCTCTTGGAGAAGTACTCCGCAGAAGTGCAGCGACAACTGGACGCGGACATCATCGAACTGACCGGACGAGATGAAGAGGAGCACTTCATCCCTCACCAGGCAGTGATCAATCCGAAGAAGCTCCGGATCGTGATCGATTGCAGCGCACACACCAAGGGCATGCCAAGCCTCAATGATTGCCTCCATCGCGGACCAGTGCTTCTGCCTGACCTTTGCGGACTCCTCCTCCGCTTCCGTCTCTGTGCCGTCCCTCTTTTGGCCGACGTCCAGGCCGCCTTCCACGCCATCGAAGTGGATCCCTCTGACCGCCGCTTCTGCAAAATCCTGTGGCTGAAGGATCCGACCAAGCCCGTGACTGGCGAGAACCTCCAAATCTTCCGTTACAAACGACTTGTCTTCGGTGCGACCTGTTCCCCCTTCATTCTCGCGGCGGTTCTTCTCCGTCATTTCGAGCACCATCCGAGCCCACTCGCCAAACTTCTGGCTCCAAACACTTACGTCGACAACGTCCTCATTGAGTGCGAATCGGAAGCGAAGCGATGACCAAAGCGAAGGAAGCCAAGAGGATCTTCGCCGATGCCGACATGAACCTGCGGGAGTTCCTCAGCCATCGCTCTGCCGTCATGGACCAACTTCCCAAGGAGGATCGACTGGAGAAGAACCCCGCCAAAGTCTTGGGACTCTTCTGGGAGACCACGGCAGATGTCATCACCTTCAAACTCCCCAACAACGAAGCCAACTCACCAACTCGCCGATCAGTCTTGAGTTCCCTCTCCAGCTCCTTCGATCCCCTTGGCATCATCAGTCCATGCCTCCTCCCAGCCAAACTCCTTTTCCAGCGACTGTGGGAAGAAGGAAGTGCCTGGGACATCCCGATCCCTCCTGCAGAGGCCGAGACTTGGGAGACCATCATCTCAACCTGGAAGGACTCCGCCATCACTCTTCCTCGCCATCTCCTTGATCAGGGACCCGGGGACATCCAACTCCATGCCTTCTGCGACGCTTCAGAGAGGGCCTTCGCCACCGCCATTTACATCCTTCAAGGGTCAGGGACCCACCTCATCTTCTCCAAGTGTCGACTCCGTCCCAAGAAGGCGAGCAACCGCTTCACCGTTCCTCGTCTGGAACTCCTGGCCATCCTGATCGGCACCCGCGCGATGCAGTTCGTCGAGAAAGAACTCCATCGCCCAATCCAATCCTGGCACCTCTGGTAGGATTCCCGAATCGCCCTCTCTTGGATCAAGTCCGGGGACCCCAAAATGGACTTCGAACGCCGCCGGGTGGAGGAAATCCGCCAAAACACCAATCCCTTCTCCACCACCTTTCACTTTGTCCGAACTGAGGAGAATCCCGCCGACCTTGCCACGCGCGGATGCACCCCTTCTGAGCTCCAAAACCATCATCTCTGGTGGTCGGGATCACCTTGGCTTCGTCAGGCCGAAAAATGGCCAAGCGAGCTGGACTTCAACTCCATCGACCCGCCTGCAACCATTGACAACGAGGAAGGCGAACTCAGCTTGGTCTGTGCCACCAATGTGGAAGCGGAACCAGATCCACCAATCGTCGATCCCAGCCGCTTCAGCTTCATGATCACCCTCCTTGGCACAGTGATCATCATGCTCCGCTTCATTGGCCGTTGGCGGCCCCATCAGCTTCAAAATGGCAATTCCACCATCTCCTCAAAAGGACCACGCACGGGGGAGTCGTACCGCTCCGCCCGGATCTTCCTCATCCGTGAAGATCAACGCCGATTTCTCGCCGGGTACGCCAATCACCCCACCATCATCAACGAAGACGGTCTTCTCTGTCTGAAGACTCGCCTGACCCAAGCAAATGGCCCACCGACCCTCTCGGCACCCATTCTTCTCGATCGGCACTCCCCGCTCACCAAACTCCTCATCAACGAGATCCATGCCGACCTGAAACATGCCGGAGTCGATTGGACCCTCACTGAATTCCTTGGCCGCTACTGGATACCTCAGGCACGACGGACAATCAAGGGAGTCCTCCAAAAGTGTCCAAGTTGCCGCCGAATCACGGCACCACCCTTTGCCCGGCCGTTGATGCCCCCTCTCCCTTCCATGCGCGTGAAACCCGCCAACCCCTTCGAATTCGTTGGCCTGGACTTTGCTGGTCCCACCCCGCGCGAGATGGCCTTGGCATCCACACCAAGACCTACATCGTCATCATCACCTGCTTCGTCACCCGGGCGGTCTACTTGGACTCAACGCGCGACCTCTCCGCCTCCACCTTCATCAACGTCCTCCGCCGATTCATCAGCCGGAGGGGACGTCCTTCGCGCATCCTGAGCGACAACGCTCCAACCTTTGTCCAAACCCACAAAGCCTTGGACATCCTGACAGGCTTATCTCCAGAGACGACTCCGAGAGACTACGCGGCAAGAAAGGGCATCCAGTGGGACTCATTCCGGCCTACAGCCCATGGATGGGAGCCTGCTACGAGCGACTGATCGGACTCGCCAAAGGTTGCGTCATGAAGACGATCGTCCTCGAATACGACGATTTGAGCGCCTTCCTCGCTGAGATTGAGGCGAGCATCAACAGCCGGCCGATCACTTGGGTCTCGGACCTCCCCTCCGCCTCCAAACCCCTCACTCCCAAAGATCTGATCCAACCCGGGCTGCCAAACGACCTCTTCCCCTCCCCCTCCAATCTTGCCTCGAGGACGAAGGTCTCTCCAGCGCTGAGAGATTGGCAGCACTTTGGAAGTCCTTCCGAGAAGCTGCGGATCACTTCTGGCTGAGATGGAGCCGGGAGTACTTGCTCGCCATCAGAGAGCGCGCGGGATGGACGCACAAGGGGCCTCGCCAGCAGATCCACCAGACTCCGAGACTCAACCAGGTTGTTCTTGTCGAGGAAGATCTCCGCCCACGCAACCTGTGGCCCACCGGTGTCATTGTCGCCCTGAACGGCCGCCCTCCGGACATCCGAAGTGTTCAAGTGCGGATGGGCAACGGCAAAGTTGTCACGCGCCCAGTCAGCCGTCTCTGCCCCCTCGAGACTGATCAAGGTGATCAGGGCCAAAAACAGGGCCAGAACATTGCAGGAGAACCTCTGCCCATGCCAACCCCTCCATCTCCCCCTCCTGCTCCCACTCCGGAGTCTTCCCCTCCACCTCCAAGCCAGTGGCAATCTGGACATCACATGATGACCCGCCGGAAGGAGCGGCAACTTGGCTTCACCACCGCCGTCACTCTGCTCTGTTTGGTCGCAATTGNTGTTGGCAAGGGCGGATGGACCTCTCGCCACGAGAGACGCACGGAGTAACGCCCTGACGGAAGTTGGCGAGCGGTGTCTTGGAAATGGCGCATGGCGAAGTCGTCGTCATCCTGGTTGGGGTCCCCTTTGATGCCGACCGCTTCCAAGCTCCAGAATTCTTCAATGGTACGAGAGTGTGGCATGGCTTCGAGGTTGGAGGCGTTGATGGTCATGGCGGTGACCGTATTCTCTGATGGTGGTCCGTTAGCCAATTCACCCCCGGCCATGGGTCCAAAGACGGTGGAAATGACGTGAAGTCCCGGTTGAAGGGTGGTGTGGCCATTGAAGAGTGCGATTTGATCGACTGTGTCTTTGTCTCGAGCAAGTGGAGAATTGGCACTGCAACCCTCGCCTGGCCGCGGCCATCGCCCTGGCAATCCTCTTCGTCCTCAGCGCCATTTCAGGTTGGATCCTTTGTTGTTGCACCTCCGCCAGATTTGTCTTCACCATCTGCGTCCGGCTCATCTCCTTTGCACTCTCTTGGCCCATCCGCTGGGCCTTCCAACTTGCCGGAAATCCCTGGACCCCAGAAGACAAGGAGCGGATGGAAATTCGAGTGGAGCAAGGAGCCCAACGAGTCCGACGAAGTGCTGAACGCGGAGCGAGGCGAGTTCGGCAACATGGACGGCAAATCCAGCGGGCAGCCGCCAGGTTGATCTACACCTTCACCATCCTCTCCATGATCATGAAAGTCGCGGCAGAAACCATCTCCATCACCACCTCCAGCGAAGAATGCCGTCGGACGAGCATGGGCCTCGAATGCTCCGTCAACAGCGCCGCCTTGCTCACCCTTCTCCCAGCGGCGCAGCTCAGCACCCTTCACCTTCGTGATCCGACTGGCAACACCCTTGGCACCGTCGAAATGAGGCTGCTCTCCCTGGACATTGCCTGTCATCAGCGCTCAGAGGCGTGGCTGCGCTCCTACCAAGTCGAAGTTTTGTCTGTGAAGAGATGCCCACGCGCAGGTTCGTGTCAAAATGACCACTGCACCTCCGTCCGACCCCAAACCGCCGTCCAAGAACTGAGCGCCACTCAACACTTCCCCGGCAACACCTTCTGCCAGGACTCGACCAGCTTCTGGGGCAACGATTGCGCGTTGCCCGCCTCTTCATGCCTCTACCATCGGTTCTATGCTCGACCAACCAACTCCCGGCCAGTGGAGATGATCAGTTGTCCGACCTGGGATCTACAATTGCGCGTCCAGCTCTGTCTTGAAATCGTTGGTGGCCAAGTCCACGAGACCGAGCTCACCTTGCACCCTGGAATGACAAACCAATGGGCCAATCTCTCTCTCACCCCTTTGGCAATCTCAGTGCCGCCTCTTCCCCTCCTTGGCAGCAAATTAATCCTTGACGACCTTTCCGTGGCAATGATCGACTCCGTGCCACTGGATCTGCACTGCCCCTCCGAAGAAGCGGCCAGATCGTTCAACTGCACCCTTTCGCTCGACGCCTGCCCAGAATGCTTTCCCGATCACTCTTCTGGCCAAGTGGACTGTCACTGCAGAGATCTCGACCTGGAGGCCAAGATGTCCGACCCAGAGTGCCGATTGCCCATCACAACCGCCAAAGTCCGCCTCTACAACGAGGGCCCTGCGATCTTTGCAACACACGTCTACTCGCCCGTTCAGTTGCACCTCAAAATGCGAGAGCTCCGCCTCCTTCTCCAGCTGACGGACTCGAAGTGCCATCTGGAAGATCTACATCTCCACGGCTGTTACAGTTGCAGTACGGGCGCCCAGCTAAGCTACACCTGCCACTCCGACCACGACTTTCCGTTGGCGACGATCAGATGCGACGACGGGCAACTCTTTGTTGCCCACTGCAGCCCCAATGGCACACACGAGCAGCAAATTCTTCCGTACCGTACCGCCGAGGTCGAAACCCTTTGTCATGTGAGCTGTTCCGCAGGGACGACCCATTTCCGCCTCAACGGCACCCTCAACTATATCCCCAGAAGACGCCAGTTCGGACATCACCAGAGAACTTCCGAACTCATCATTCCCGATACAGAAACTTTCAGTTTCTTCCCCGACCTTGGGTTCGACCCCTACAGCTTGGCAACTTGGGTAAGGAACGACCCCTTCATCATCAACTGCATTGTCGTGATCCTGCTCGCACTAGTTGTCCTCTACCTCTGCGTCCAGTTCACACCTCTCTTCCGCGCCTATCGGCTCGTGACGCGACTCATCGTCATTCTGGCCCTTCTCTCACCGTCTTTGGCCCAAGAAATGGAGGAAGAATCAAAATCCGTCTTGGCAGATCATTTCTACCACCAAGCCAAGAGTGCTAGCTTCCCCTCCGACAACAGCTCCTTCCTCAACAACTTCACCTCCCTCAAACTGATTGGCTTCATTCCAGCGATTGCCATTTTCACCATCTTCGCCTTCCTCTCCCTCTCCCTGGCCGCAATTTGGTTCATTTGGGCCTCAATACCCCGTCCATTCCGCCCTTCATGGCCAAGAAGACGAAGGGGTGTGCAATTTTCCCTTGGAGCCATGATCTTTGGACTCCTGGCCCGATCACATCCTGGGGAAGCCACCATACCCGTTGGGGGGGGGG
>LDKF01002806.1:22213-36107 GCA_001026735.1 Rotylenchulus reniformis | reverse complement strand
TGACGATCGACAGGGGGGGTCTAACCCCCCCCCCCTTGTACACCTATGTTCAAAACCTAGGTCCATTTAGAAAATGGATTCTTGTAACTTGTTTAGGGTTTGGATCGTCGTTTGGAGGACTTGAATATTGGCCTTTACAATCTTTTGCAACAATGGGATCGCGAAAATGACACTTGCTGTCAGTTGCTAGAGGAAATTTGCCATAGTCGGATCCAATTGTTGAAGGCCGAGAAGCAGCATACGAACGAGGAGGAAGTAAAATCAGAAAATTATTTTCCGAAAAAAATCATTCTTATTTAATGGATATGATTCATTCCAAATTTCCAATCAAATGACTATTCAGGTCGATGATGATTTCCATCAGCGAATGTTCATCTCCGACCTCGTCCTGCATCGCTCTGAACAGCTTTGTGACTTTTTCCCGAAGTTCCAATCGATGCTTGATCCCCTACGTCAGTTTGAGCCGAAATTGCGAGCTTTACGCGATCTGATCGATTCTTCGCCGTTACCATCCCTACCCAACTTGTCGCGGGTGACCCAACTGCTCCAAATTGTGCCAATGCTCGTTTGGATGTACGAACAGGAATTGTCCTTCAAACGGGACTCCATTGCAGACCTGGCATTTCACGACGATCGGAATCTCTTCACGGCGTTGATTTCTGCATGGAGACACGGGATCTACATCGAACCAGCGATAATCTCACCAATTTATCCATTTTGATAACATTCCTCTTCAATTTGCCCATTCGTTTGGATTTTTTAAAATTTGTTTTAGAAGATCACGATAGTTCTTAAAACCTTTTTTTTAATTTTTGCAACATTCCAGAAAAAAAAATTTTTATATTTTTCACTTCGATTTTATGGATTTTCCAACTTTTACCTTTTTTTACATGTACATCGTATATATTAAACGGAGATTAAACTTTGTTCTTGTTTTAGTCTAAATACATAGCTATGTCATATGGTTACAAGCCTGCACAGTCCATCGTGATCCCATTGAAAAACAGCACGGAGGATGTGAGTGTTATTGCATTGATTGGATTTTTAAAATATTGAATGGATTTAGGAGATCATCGAGATCGATTTCAGCGAATTACCCGACGGAGAAGAGGTGCTACAAATATTAAAGGGAGAGAAAGCGGCCCTGAAGTATTGGCTTGATTTAGCGGTATTTTTTAATTTAATGAAATTTTTGCAATTTATTTTCGTAATTATAGTTGGAGTACTATAAACAAGGCTTGGTTGACGACTTCGTGAAGATACTCGAGCAGAGTGGCGATGAGGCGGGTCTGGACTATCCGGAGTACGAGAAGGACCAGATGCGGGCGCTGGACATGTTGGCTGCTTTATACGTTTTATATGTAAATTTTCTGAGTTTGTTATAGTATTAAATAGAATTTCATCCAAAATTTATTCATTTTCTTAAAGGGCAACAAAGAACGGAACAAGGAGAAACGCAAAGAATGGTTCACACGAGCCACACTACTGTATACAGCAGCTGACAAGATCACCATGTACGACCAGAACCATTTGTTGGGCCGAGCTTACTTCTGTCTGTTGGAAGGCAACAAAGTGGAGCAAGCGGATGCCCAATTCAATTTTGTGATGAAAGAGGTAAAAAAACAAAAATTTCGGATTTTTTACGACATTTTTGGGTTTTATTTATATATTTTTAGTCCCAAAGTTTCGAAGGACGCGTCATTCCAGCGATGATGGGCAAAGCATGCATTGCATACAACAAAAAGGAATACAAAACGGCACTTCAATTGTACAAGCGATGTCTGCGGCAGAACCCGAATTGTCCCGCAGATGTGCGAGTAGGAATGGGGTACTGTTTCGCAAGGCTGGGACACATGGAAAAAGCGAAGTGAAAAGATTTATTGTTTTTTTTTTTAATTTTCTTAATTTTTTAATTCAAGGTTGGCCTTCGAGCGTGCCCTTCAGATCGATCAGACCAATGTGCCGTCCATTATTGCTCTTGCAGTGTTAGAGCTAAATTCGGGCACCCCTGAAGGCATTCGCAATGGGATCCAGGCATTAGGGCAGGCCTACCATCGGGAGCCTGAAAACCCAATGGTGTTGAACCATTTGGCCAATCATTTTTTCTATAAACAAGTGAGAATTTTTTACGATTTTGTTTAAATCATTTCTACAATTTCATGATATTTTCTTGTCTTAGGACATCGAAAAGACCCATAATTTGGCCTCAGTTGCGCATCAATTGGCGGACAACGATGCAATGAAGGCCGAGAGTATGTATCATTTGGTGAGCTAATTTTCCTCATTAATAAGATCATTTATTATAATCCAATCACCATTTTAGGCTCGTTGTTACCACAAAAAGCAGGATTATCACCACGCCTTCCAGGTGAAATCTTGAATTCGCTGTTTACTAACTCCCCTTGTCACAGTTTTATTACCAAGCAACCACCCTCACTCATCCCAAATTTGTGTTGCCCTTTTATGGACTTGGCCAAATCTTTTTATACCGCGAGGACTATGAAAATGTAGGTCCTTCTTCGATTCAATTTTAAATTTTGATTTTTACAGGCAATCCTCACTTTTGAGAAAATACTCAAGTTGGCCCCGAATGACTTGGATACGCTGGCGGTGCTTGGCTCACTCTACACAAATGTGCCCCACAAGGATCCGACGATCAACGCCGAAAGACGCGAGAAAGCCAGGGAATATTTGACCAAGGTGGTGGAGAATCAGACTGACAGACCCCCGGTGGAGGCACTGATTGAGTTGGCACAGCTACAGGAACATTTGGACCCGCAAGTACAAAATTTACAAATTTTTCGATGAAAAAAAAACGAAATATAAATTTTTGAGAAAATGAAAATTTCTATATTTCTATTTTTATTTTAGACCTCTCTCAATTTGTATTTACGTGTTGCGAGTGTGCTGAAGGATGAGATTGAGGTGGACATCCCAGCAGAGATTTTGAACAACATTGGCTCTCTGTACTTTATGCTCAATCAGTTGGATGAGTCTAAGGTTTTATCACTGACAGAAAATGATAATTTTTTAATAATAATTTCTTTTTTTGCGCATTTCAGCAATATTTCCAAGAGGCGCGAAATTGCATTTTGGCGGATGGGGCCGAGAATTTGAACGAAGAAGCAACAGCACTGCTGATCACAGTCAGCTATAACCTGGGAAGGGTCAATGAGCAGTTATGTCTGTACGACGAGGCGGAAAAACTGTATCGAAGCATCATTCGACAACGTCCAAACTACATGGATTATGAGTTTTTCCCCCAAATAAACAAATTTTTTTTTTCTCATCAGGTATTCTGCGTTTGGGTTGCCTTGTGAGAAACAAGGGCGACCTGCACAATGCGTCGCTGTTGTTCAAGGAGTCCATGTCGGTGAACCCGAACAACCCGGATCCGTGGACTTTGATCGGCAACATGCACATGGCCAAGGAAGAGTGGGGCCCAGCCCAGAAGAAGTTCGAGCACATTCTCAAGCTGACAAACCACACGGACACCTACAGCTTCGTTGCTCTTGGAAACATTTGGTTGGAGATGCTATTTTCCGCAAAAACCCATGAAAAGGTAGCTTTCTTAAATGTGAAAAATAATTTTTTTCCTAATTAAAAATTATAAAAATAATAATAATAATAACAATGGTTACTAAAGTGTTAAAAAATAAGGATTTGCAATACCGCGAACGTGCCATCAATTATTACACAAAGGCATTGAAATTGAGACCACACAACATTTGGGCAGCGAATGGAATTGGTGAGCAACATTATGAAGAATATCACAATAAAGAAAATTATTTCATTTCTTAATTAATGGCGAGTTAAGGATGTGTGTTGGCACATAAGGGGAATATGATGGATGCCCGGGACATATTTTCACAAGTCCGCGAGGCAACTGCCGACTTTCCGGATGTGTGGATAAACATGGCGCACATTTACATGGAACAGAAGCAGTACGTGAGCGCATTGCAGATGTACAAGAACTGCATGGTCAAGTTCGGACGGCACAGCGATGTGCAGCTGATCAGCTACATTGCGAGGGCGTATTGGAAGGCCGGAAAGATGGCGGAGTGCAGGGATTGCATAGAGAAGGTGTGGGGTTGAAGAAGAAATTGAATTTAAAAATAATAAAAATTGATTTGAACCAAAATATTATAATTAATGCTGATCATTTGCAGATAATGATTGAAGAACCGGACAAACTCATCTATCGCTACAATCACGCCGTAATTCTGCAAAAGATGGCAACGAGTGCTCTACAAGATGAAAAGTCAAAGCTGCTCGCAGTCACAAACGCGGTTAAAGACCTACAAGTCGCTGAGAGGTGTGTGTTTTTGTGGAAATTTAAAATCAAAAAATCATATGAAATTAAGATGAATAATCCCGAATGAATTATTTAATGTGTGGAAATTCAGGACTTTCAAGCACATCGCATCCACGCCGCCAGAAATTGTAGCACGCGCAAAGTATATCAGCCGAACTTCATGTGCCAACGAAGCACAATCCTGCGTGGATCTGCTCAAGCAAGCGCAAACCTATCTGCAGAGAGCACAGGTGGGTAAAATGCATAAAAATGACATTTTTGACAAATTTTATCTTGAAAATTTAGGCAAAGGATGAAGAAGAACGACGGCAAAGAGAATTGCAGGAAGAACAGCGCCGCCGATTGATGGCATTGCAAGCGGAGGAAGTGCGGAGACGGCAAGAGGAGCGGATGCTGGAACTGGAGAAGTTGAAGCAGCTCAGACAGGAATTTGTGGACAAGACCAAGGAGATTCTGAAGCTGCCACAGGTTGGAAATTGCCAATCATTGATCATCGAATTCTTTATTTTTCAATCGAAAATTAATAGGATTTTTTATTTTTAATAATTTCTAAAATCTTTTCGAAGAATCGGAGGATTTAATATTTTCCTGTTTTTTCATTAGATTCGCGAAGAAAAGAAAGTGCGCGTGGTGGGCAGGAAACGACGCGAGGGAGAGGCAGAAGACTTTGTCAACGACAGCTCCGATTTGGGCGAGTACGAGCAGGAAGAGCAACGGATGGTGGTGAGGAAGTCGAAGAGCAAACGGAGGCCGGAAAGGGAGGCGAGTGGAGGGTCGGAGGAGGAGGACGAGATGGTGGTGGAGCGGAGACACCGGAAGACGAAGATGCAGGAGCGGAAACGCCGCGACAGGGAGCTGGACGAGCAGGTGCCGGCGAGGCTGCGCGGGAAAAGTAAATCCGGAAAAATGGAATTAAAAAAAACAATTTTCACAATTTCAGTCAAAAGCAAAGCCTATCTCTCGTCATCTTCATCTTCCTCCTCTCCATCGCCAGCTCATTCAGGAGGAGAGAAAAGCGGAGGTGAGGAGGAAGGAGAAGAACAAAGACGACGAGGAGAAAAGAGCGGAGATGAAGAGGAAGAAGGAGGAAAGAGCGATGAAGAGGAAGAAGGAAGAGGAGAACAGGGCGTGGAGGAAAAGGAAGAAGAAGAGGGAGGAGAAGAGAAGAGCGGAAATGAAGAGGAAGAAAGTGCGAAGAGCGATGAGGAGGAAGGAGCGGAAGGAGAGAAGAGCGGAAATGCAGAAGAGGGAGGCGAGAAGAGCAATGAGGAGGAGGAGGAAGAAGAAAAGAGCGAAGAGGAAGAAGGGGGAAAGAAGAGCGAAAACGAGGGGGATGAAGAAGGAAATGATGAGGAGGAGGGGGGAGTAGAACATCAAGAAGGAAGAAGCACGGAGGAAGAAGAGGGTGAACAACGGGAGGAGGGGGAAGAAAGCAGCGAGGACGGCGAAGTGTCCGATTGATGGATTTTCCCGGATTTTTTAATAGTTTTTAATGTATCATTTTTCATTACATATTTGTTCCTTCAATTTGTAAATTTATTTGTTTAGAATCGTGCTCATTTTCGAGTAAAATTCGGATTTTTCTGAACAAAATAGGCGGAGGAATTTCATTTCTCATTAAATCAAATCAGCGGCAAGGGTTCCCATCTTCATACAGCAAAAATAGCTTAAAATGGGCAGAAACCCCCATTTTATAGAAATATCATTTTTTGGGTTCAAAACATTTGCTAAGTGGCCAAATGAGTTCGTTCTTAAAGAAAATGCCCTTGGGGGACGACGAAAGGGGGAGGGGTCCGGACGGCAGATAGCCCCTTTCTCCGTCCCCCACCCCCACACACAGAAAACTGCATTTTCTCGTCTGATCGGGACAAAACGATTTAATGTGAAGAGGGGGAAGGACCGTTTATTGGGGAGTTTAAACCCAAAAATCAAAAGAGAACAAAGAAAGGAGGACAATCGAATGTGAGGGGACGAATGGAAAAGTGTAAAGTTGGATGATCGGGGGGAATGGGAGGGGGTGATCGGAATCGGAAGGGACTGATCGGCGGAGGACAAAACAGTGTCCATTTCCATCATCAGCCGATCATTTTGTACCGAGAGTGGAGATCCATGCTCCAAGCGATATTTTATGAGGAGAATGAGAGAGTGATAAAAATAGCCTGATCAGAGGGAAGAGAGCCGACAAGGAAGATACGGCCTGATCAATAGAGAGAGAGAGAATGGTGATCAGAGGGAAGGGGAACAGACAGACTGATCGGGGGGGGAGGGGGACCCGCGCAATGATTTGGGGATCACCATGGGCGAGTTCTCTGTCGCTATCTGTCTGTCTCCTCCCCCNCCCCCCCCCCCCCCCCCCATCATTTATCATTCATCCCCGATGGGTCCACCACTCCCCCCTCCCTTCCCTCCGCCGATCACTTTCACTTTTGCCATTGTTTTTGATCGGATAAGCCCCAAGGCAATTAAAAAATTGGCCAATTCCCCCATGGCAATGTTCCGGCGCCAAAGGCACTGTTCGGCTTCGGCTCCTTCCCTGTCCCTCGCCTTTGTCCTCCTCCTCCTTCTGATCATCGATCAATCATCAGAGGCGGCCAACGACAACTTTGCTGACGGGCAAGTCGGGATTCCCAAAACCTCCAACATCCGAGGGTATCCAAACCAAATAAATCCCTTCAGGCGCTACAAGGTCTTCCAGATCAGGGCTAACTCCACTGATCAGCTGGAGGAGCTGAACAGGATGGAGCAGATGGGCATGGTGAGGGGCCAAAGGGCAACTGCATACCCCCGGACCCCGAAAATCTCGAAAATGTCAAAATTCAACCAGACATCCCCTTCCCCCTGTAAGATCGACTTTTGGCGTCCCCCGCCGGCCGTCAACACCACCGGCGATGTGATGGTCGATGCGATGCTGAATGGACGCCATTTCCTGGAGTTTTTGCGCGATTTCCGCATGGATGCCAAAGTGCTGGTGGACGATCTGGCAAAGTCAGTCAGGGTTCGGATTCACAGTTCGAACTTTCTACGGTTCCCATTCCTTCATCCCTGCCCATTTCCTCATTTTCTGTTTCTGATCCCCCTCCCCCTCCCCCCCCATTTGAGATTGATCGAGGAGAAGGAGATTCGGCCCAGCAATCGGATGAAGTTCGCGGCGGCCAAAAAGAGCGGCGCGGACGACGCGGGCCTTCTGCGCGACGACCCCCTCCCGGACTCGCGCTTCGACCCGTTCGGCCTCCGCATGGGCGACTACCACAGCTTCGCCGACATCCAATCCTTCATGCAGCGCGTCCAAAGTGCCCTTCCCGGAAGGGCCCAGTTGCGCACCATCGGATGGTCTGTGGAGGGCAGACCCCTGCAGGGAATCCAGGTCGGATTGTCGAAAAGTCGGAAATTGGTCGAATTTCCGGTGCTAGGTCTTTAAAAAAAGGCCCAATGTGGGCGTTAAAAAAAGGGCCCAATGCGGCCAGTCTGTACTAAAACTTTTTTGTAAGGCCTGTTAGACAAAAAGTATAAAAGGCAAAATTGTTCAGAATTTTATGCTGATTCGAATGGTATAAAAATTATTTCGAAATTCGAACAAAAAGTTCGAAATTTTTCCGAAATACTGAAAAATACGGTTTTTAGGGGATAATTCGAATTTTTGTTCGAATTTCGAAATAATTTTTATACCATTCGAATCAGCATAAAATTCTGAACAATTATGCCTTTTATACTTTTTGTCTAACAAGTCTAACAAAAAAGTTTTAGTACAGACTGGCCGCATTGGGCCTTTTTTTAAAGACCCAGCACCGAATTTCCATCCTCTGTTCAGTTCGGCAATCCATCAGTCAAAAATCGTCCGGTTGTGTGGATCGACGCCGGAATTCATGCTCGAGAATGGACCGCGGTAAGGCACAGTCCGATCGGTCTTATGACTCTGATCATTCTCCCTGACGACCCTGACTCTCACTTCCGATTCTCAATCCTTGTTAATCCAACCAGTCTTTTTTCTCCAAATCCCGGTCTTTTTCGCTGATCACTTTGCTACGATCACTCTGATCAGTATATTCTTTCCCGATAATTCCGGTCACCTTTCAGTCATGTTTTTTTCCATTCCTTGGATCAATTTTCCTGTACAATGCTCCTCCGATTACACTGATCACCTCTTCGATCGTTTGATCATCTGATTGATCCGATTATCCTTCCTCCAATCACTCTTCCTGATCACTCCGATCATTCTGATCATTTCTCTCCCATTCCGATAACGTCCTTCCCTATCACTCCGATCACCTCCTCCCTCCTCCCCTAGATCCACACTGCCACCTACTTCATCTTCTACATCGCCAACCAGCTCCGACTTGGCTTTGATCAGCGTCTTCTGCGCTGTCTCGATGTGATGGACATCCTGCTCTTCCCCTGCCTCAACCCCGATGGCTACGAGTTCACGCGCTCTGAGCCGCGCAACCCGGCGGTGCGCATGTGGCGGAAGAATCGGGCCAAGGAACGGTGCGCGGACAGCGCCAGGGACAACCAGCGGTACTGCTGCAAGGTTAGGCAAAATGGGAGGAAGGAAGGAAGCCACTTGAGAAAAGGCGAATAGTTCGACGGAGACCCGATTTCGGAATGTTCGAATTCAGACAAAGGCTTAATTGGGAATCAGATCCCGTCTCTTCTCGAACTTTGGACTGTAACCTTAGCCAGAGGCTTGTCAGATATTGACATTCCAAGACGGATTAAGACAAAAAAGACCGTTATTCAACTTGATACCTGAGGAGCAGAGTTCGATGTCAATGTCAAAGGGGTCCAAGAAGTGTCGATCTTCAAGTATCGTAGGTGGATCCTCATCACCAATGGGATTACCGTAATTTTGGATTTTTCTCAGAAAAATACAGTAAATGGTCGTTGAAGATATATCCGCTTTGGCTTGGATTCCCTCTCTTCCGAAAGTTTTCATTCATTTCCTAGCGGCCTCGCTCATTGCCTTTACAGGGCGTGGACTTGAACCGCAACTTTGACTTCAAATTCGCCGGCGGCGGCACCAGCTTCTTCCCGTGCTCGGAGATTTTCCACGGGGCCGGCGCCTTTTCGGAGCCGGAAAGCCAGGCGGTGAGGGACGCGGTGCTGGGGCCGGAGTTGCGCGGACGCATTCCGGCGATGATCACCATGCACGCGTACTCCCAGCTGTGGATCTACCCCTTCTCCAACCGACGCGGCTCTTACCCAGCGGACATTGAGGATTTGGTTGGTCGGAGGGTCCAAGGGAAAGTGCCGGAAGGAAGTGGAGAAATGCCAAAAACAAAAACAATCACAGAAAGCGGTGGCACGACGCGCAGTCAGTGCCATTGCGGACAAGTTCGGCACCAACTACCAGTACGGCACGGGACCCGAGATCATTTGTGAGTTCGAATTCGAACAATCCCGAATGGATGGGATTTGACATTGTCCCTTCACAGATGCGTACACGGGCGGCAGTGCGGACTGGGCCAAGGAGACGGCGAGGATCAAGTACACGTTCACGCTGGAGCTGCGCCCCTCCTATTGGTGTTGGTCAATTCCCAAAATTGAGGAAATTCCTTTAGATCCGCTCCGATTAGATCCAGTCAGAGCCGAATCCATTATCCCCACCCGGTCACCTCTGATCAGAGTCCTTCTCAATCCCATGCCTCGATCTCGATAGATGGCCAAACATAACAAAATTTCCGATCAGATCAACATCCTCTCTCTCTCTCTCTCCTTTCACCCCTCTCTTTTCTATCTCCCCCTTCTCTCTCTCTTTCTCCCCTTCTCTCTCTTACTCTCTCTCTTTCTCACTCCCTCTCTTCTCTTTCTATCTCCCTCTCCTCTCCTTGATCAGAATCTGTTCAGCCGTTTCAGCGTGGAACGGATTTGTGCTGGACCGGTCCCAGCTGATCCCCACCGCCCGCGAGACCTTTGACGGAGTGATGGTGGTGCTGGAGCAGGTGCTCAGGGACGCCGGCGCACCACGGCCCGGCGGCAGCAGTGGTACTGTAATCCCCCGGGGGATGAATGGTTCCCGGGTTCGGGTCCTTCCTTATCCTTATCGTCCTGAAGTTCCTCTTCCCAATTCCCAAACCTTGCAAATTGCCCCCCCATGTTAATATTCCCTTTTTCCCATTTTCCATTCTAGGAGTGGTTCTAGGATTTCGGCCTGGGGGCTATTCATGTCCAGAGGAAATTATTAGGGGGGTCGGAGGCCCCGAAAGGGGCCGCCGGAATTTTTTTTCGTGAATTTTGGGCCCTTTTCTTAATAAAATTGGTCAATTTTTCTTCCTTTTTTCGATTTTCCCCCTATTTCCTCTCCCGACCCTCGATTTTTTTTATTTTTCAGGCTTGGGGCCCCTAAATCCGCCCTCATTTCATTCCTCAATTATTCCTTTTCCCCTTAGGCCCTTCCCCTTCCTCGCCCTTCGTCCGCCGTTCCATCCCCTCCGCTCCCCTCTCCTCCTCCTCCGATCTCTGTGAGGATATGCTCCCCCACTGCGCGACTTGGCTGGCGGAGAACCCGCACCTTTGCCGCGACTCGCGGGCAACCATGGCCCGGGAGTGCCGGAAGAGCTGTGATCTGTGCTGATCAAAATCCCACCGGGGCGTATTCCACCTATCGATGCCAATGTCCACCCTCACCTCCGATTTTTGATCAGAACTCTGGACTGATCAGCAGGGTTTCTCATCATTTTCCCATTTCCGATTTGTTCCACATATCATATAATTGAGTCAAAACGGGTAAAGAAGAAAACAATTATAATATTCTTTTGTCTTCCTGGGAAGCAAACAACAGAAAAGTGAAGGGGGGAGGTCAATACAATGGCTTGAAAATTTTAAAATTGCAGAACTTCAGCACGAGATTCAGTCTTTAAAAGTCTATAGGAATACCCTAAATGTATTTTCGGAATTTGGTCAACGGGGTCTTTCTTTTTTCCGCTCCGATCAGGTCAGCGTTTCGTCCTCCGCCTCGTCCATCCGCACGCCTCCGGTCAGCGTGTTGTCCGCGTCCATCTCCACAATCGTTTGGTGCGCGCGCAACTCGCGTCGTCCGCCAGTTCCCTCCGACACAACTGAAAGTGCGGATCCGCTCCTCTGTTGGGCTATCGCTGTCGCGGGTGGCACCATCGGTGGCTGAGTACGCTCGATGACCTGGAAAAAGAAAAAAGTGCAAAAATTTTTTTGCAGAAATTAAAATAAAAAAAATGCGATAAACTTTCAATGCATTCGAATTCATTTCCTTCTCATTCATTCCCTATTCTAATTCTGCTTTTTATCGCTTCCCTCCCGCTCACATTGATGTGCGTCACTCGGGTCTGCCGGTCGAAACAGTAGTACTCCTCCTCGCTGATGTATGGCTGTTCCTCCAATTGTGTCGGTTCTCCGTTAAAGTGCCTTTTCGACGTGAAATTCTGTCCAAAGTTCTTCAGTTCTTCGCACAGATTGTCCATTTCCTTCCTCTCGAATCTGACAAAATATGGTAATTTTGAAATTTGAATTCGGGTTTTCCCCACTGTTTTAGGCGTTGTCTCTGCTTTTCTTCGCCCCAAATCACCGCAATTTTCAATGTAATTTCCCTGGATGTGTCGGGTGAGCCAGAGGCTACGGATTGGGACGAGGAGGAGGAAGCGGAGCACGAGTTCCTGGCACCCAAATAGCGAACTTCGACAGTCTAACGGAGTAAAGGGAAAAATAAGAAAATTCGGGTGTATCATTTATTACCTTCGTCGCCGGATCAGGCATCCCCTCTTTGGACAACAGCAAATTGTGCATGTTCACAATGAGATCATGCGCCGGAATTTCAGTGCCATTCGGATGGTAAAACAAAAGACTCGCAAAAGCGCCTCTATGAATAAGAAATAAATTAAGAATTTAGATTATTTGGATATTTTTTCCAAAAAAAACATTTAGAAAAAAAATATCGACTGGCCAAATTTTTTTTTAATTTTCGTAAATCCAAAATTAACAGACCGTTGGCCGCGATTGTGCAGCGCAAATCGGAATTTGGCGGCGGAACGGACCAAGAGTTGGTATTGGCCATTGGCAGAAAAGCCCATGGACCCGGACCGATCCTGCATGATCGGCTCGACCACAGCTCGGCCACCATGACCATGGACCATGAACTGCAAAAATGGATACGGTAAAATTATTCAGATTTCCTGTCCGCATACAATATATTCCCGAGTCTGATCCCCGGATCGGCACTCAATTTTCAGGAAATTCTTGTAATAGGCGGCATCCGGTGGAGTGAACCCAACTACCACCTTGACCAGTTGGTTCCAGCCCAAAATAGCTTCTACTGATTCGGAAGGACGCACAAGCTTAATAAACAATATTTAAACGGAGCAGCTGGTTTCACCGTCGCGAGTTCATCGTCAGCTGGGTTCACCGTCAACTGGTTTCACCGTCAAAATAAAAATAATAATTCTTTTTGGTTAAAGTACGGAGGAATTTGTTAAAAAATTTTTTTCATAAGAAAATTTTAAAATCTAGAATAAGGCTCCTGATTTTGTATTAAAAAAAAATCAAAATTTTTGGAAAACAAGTATCAGTATATACAGTGCAGTATTCTAGGTATACCAGTACAAGTGCTTATTGTTAGTACTAAAAATACTGAAAAAGTACTGTACTGATTTTAACATTAATGGTCGAAAAAACAGTAGAACAAATCAGTAGTATGTATAAAATAGCACCATGCTACTGCATTGTTTGAACTCTTTTTTAAACCCCGTTCATTAAAAAAAATTCAAAATTCCATAAATCTCCGATCAAAAATTTTTAAATTTAAAAAATTTACAAGGCTTCTATCTTCCAAAAAAAAACTTTCAAAGACCACGATTTTTTAAACTACAGAACCAAAATGACGTTTAATTTTATTTTTTAATTATTTTTAACGGAAATTTTAATTTTATTTTGACGGTGAAACCAGCGACGGTGAAACCGCGACGGTGAACTCGCGACGGTGAAACTAGGTGCACTGTATTTTAAACTTCAGTTTAGAAAAGTTCGAACTGAATACTGTCACACATCAACTTATTCCATTTTTTTCTGGTGGAATTTTTGTCATATTTTATTTTAAAGTGCTTGTATTCCCCCTCTCCCACCCACTTTGAAACATTTGGCCTCATATTTGTGCCAAACACAGCGGATCTGAACTCTTTGGCGGTCCGGATGGATGTTGCGCAGCAGCAAGTTCTGGTAGGACTCGAAGCCCAGACGACAGAAGCCGAAATATAAACAGGAACGGGTGCCGGAGAGGAAGGAGCATGGAGGACCGGAGTTGGAAGATTTGACAGGGGCCTAAAATTGGAGGATTTTTTAATGCAAAGTGAATGATAGACCAATGTGTTTATTTTTTAAAAATTTCTCAGTTTTATTTGTTCTAAAATAAGAAAGTACGAAGGGCTAATACTCAAGACCCATAAACATGGCCCCAGGCCAAAATCCTAGAACCACCTGCTGACGAGATATTCAGTTTTCTTGTTTTTTTAATCTTCCCCGATATTTTTGATCCGGATGGACCTAATTTTCCTTCTTTTTTAGGATTTACACTAATAAATGTCTTCCACATTATTCTTCCACATTATTGTTTCATTTTTA
>LDKF01002804.1:1497-11800 GCA_001026735.1 Rotylenchulus reniformis | reverse complement strand
AAATTTTCGGGATAAGTGAAGGAGGGGAATTCCCACCCCCTTCCACTATTTATTTATATTTCAAAAAAGATTAAACATTATAAATAAATAATAATTTAATAAAGTTGCAAAATTGCATATATCTGCCTTTAAATCAGATATTGGTCATGAAATTTCTTTGCTCTATTTAGGCAATTACTTAATCCGACTTCATTTCTATAATATTGGTTTCTCGATCTTATTGTTTATCTCGTTCTTTCTTAGAAATTGATATCATTACCTGAGCGTAATCTTGTGTAAGCTTTCTTAGAAATTGATATCATTACCTGAGCGTAATCTTTTTTATATGAACTTAATTAAACCATATATGGATTTAATACATCCAAGATGATTATTAATAAGGTTAGCTGCAATTTTGTTTTAATACCTTTTATTACACTTTGATATAATTATTAATCATGATGAAGAACAAAAAAATAGATAAATACAGATGTAATTTCATTCTTAATATAAGAAAATTAATTTTCTTTCATTTATTATTATAATAATATGATCATTTAGATAATTTTAGCTTGATTTTAAATGATATTATCCTCATAAAATTTTATAAAGAAATCTTATAAATTCAATATTATTTATTATATTACTTTTTAAAAAATATTCTTTAATGTTCAATTTTTTACTATTATGGTAATTACTTATATATAATGTTTTTTAGAAATGTATACATTATTGTAAATAAAAAATTTTTGGTAAATAATTATAAAAAATTTATTGTAAATGAGATTGTCAACATTCTATGTGGTTAAGCTTTGTTCTCTTATTCATTAATAAATTGTTTTTTTTAATTAGATGATATTTACAAATATTAGAGTAAAAATTTTTATTTTTTATATTTACAAAAAAAATTAATATTTATTAAAAATTAGTTTATTCTTAAAGATCATTTTTATTCTTTGATTTCATGATAGATATTTGCTTTTTTTCCACCTCGCGAACATTTAAATACTCCCAATGATAAACGGGCCTGACATGATTAACTCAAAATATTTTTTTACCTATCATAAATGATCTTATTTTTATTTCTTTTTTAATTTTAATTTATTCTATAAATTTCTTACAATTTATATTAATTTTACATGTTTCAAAATTTTTAGAACTTTATATAAATATTTACTTAAAAACTGAATAAAAAATTAGTCAGTTTACAACTTGCGTCTTTTCGTCTTTTCAAAATAGATTTCAGAGGCGGTGTTGGAAATCGGGGTTTAAGTTGATGTGTGATGAGTAAATTTTTACTCATTTATTTTTTTTAAATATTTAAAAATTATTCGAATTCAAAATTTATATTTAACAAGTTGATTTAATTTTTAATCTATTTTCAATTTATTATGGATTTGATTTTCATTTTCAATCTTAAGAATTGAAGTTATTTTTTTAATTTTTATTATGATAAAAAAACCTAAAATAATAATTGATAACATTACTCCATTTATTTGTATTTGGCTATTTTTAACTGGCAAGGAATTTATAAAAAATGATTTTTTTAAGTATTATACCAACTTATTAATATCTATCTTTTAATAAATTATTTTTAAAATACTTTTTTAATGAAAATTAATATTTATATTTAACGTTATTTTTTAAATTATGATTTTTTTATCTATTAAACGATTATAAATCATTCGCGACTATGGCTGTACATGAACCATCTTTTTATCAATAAAATTTAAATTATTTTTATAAATATTAATTCCATTATAGCAAGTGAATTATTAAATTTTAGCTTTTAGATAGAAAAGGATGAAATTTTTAGTAATCTAATGAGAAAAAGAAATTAAAATTAATATTTACATTGTTATCTAATTTTCTCTTCCGGTCGAGTTGCTATATGCCGTTATTTATTTTCTCATGGAGAATTTTTGCCCAATATATTGCAAAAGTTAAGCGTTTTAAAAAACTCTTCGAAGTTTATTTAATCCTTTCCTTTTAAAAAATTAATTGAAACTTCTTTAAACAATTTTTTTACTATATCAATAATTTTGTTATTTATTTTAGTCAAATTTATTATATCTAATATAGTAAATTCTTTGAGTAATTATTTATAATTTTTGTTGTCTATAGTATTAAGAATTTTAATTATTTTACAAATAAAAAATTTTATTAAGAAATTTTCATATTAAAATGTAAATTTAAATTTTTATGGATATTGCACTCGATCCACAGTTTCCATCCGCATTAATTATCAATGTTTTTTCCAGGAAACTTTATATGGTACGTATTATAGTTTTTTTATTAAATTTTTTTAGCCATTATGATAATTATGGATTAATTTATTAACTTATTACATGATGAATAATATATCTGATTTTTATTTTCAAATGAGCTTTTCAATGAAGCCAGACTAAGCAATGCATCTTATTAGATCATTTATGCTAGGACCTTCCTGGGAGCTCTCAGGTTGTCTTTACTGGCTTTCCTTCTGAAAGATTTCCGGAATAAAGAATATAAGTAAAATATTAATTTTTTTTATTATTTTTATTTTTTTTGTCATCATAATTAAATATTGATTTAATTGAGTTAATTATAAATTAAATATTAATTTAATAGTGGTGGCAAAAAAATTTAATTTGATATATTTTGC
Organism: Rotylenchulus reniformis; assembly: GCA_001026735.1. Classification (NCBI taxonomy): domain Eukaryota; kingdom Metazoa; phylum Nematoda; class Chromadorea; order Rhabditida; family Hoplolaimidae; genus Rotylenchulus; species Rotylenchulus reniformis. The sequence goes on along the minus strand of LDKF01002804.1, from coordinate 9,177 downwards.
CCTCTCCGCTAGATACAGAAGAAGTATCGAACAGTATAATTTAATTTTCATTGTAATTATGCTTTATTATTATCATCATAAATATTCTGATTCTTATTCAAATAATTCTTAATATATATAAATATTTTTTATTTGCAGAAATATTGAGCATTAACTTATCTTTTTGAATTTTATGATATATTTTTTTAATTTCAAATTTTAATCATAAGAAAATTACCTATATAAAATCTAATAATTTAGCAATTGAGCTCTAATTAATATAATTTTTTAATAACATGAATTAAGATATATAACATGAATTATGATTATTAAGCCATATAATAGTAATTATCTTCATTTTTACTTGATTATCTTGGCCCTTTTTATTGTATTTAGTTCCTTGATCATTTCATTCTATTAAATTTTATTTTTATTAAATATTTTTAAAATATTTTATTAAAATTTTAAAGTTTGCTCACATTTTTTCTTGTATAATTATTCATAAATGTTTTTTTGAAATTTTAATATATGTTTTTGAGAAAGAGCTTCTCCAAATGTAGATTTATTTTCTTTGAGCTTCAGTTTAAAATTATTTTTTAATTGTAAAATAAAAATGATTTAAAATAATTTTTTAAATTGTAGGTACATTATTAATTTCAAGATTATGTTTATTTTTATGTACCGTTATTGGTAGTTTATAAACCAAATTAATAAAATACAAGAATTTTTATTTATATTCCATTTGATACATCTCAGGTGACAAAAATGAAAATTTCTGCATATAATTTTAAAAGTAATTTAGTCATTTATTAGTATTACAAATAATAAAATATTATATATTATTTCTTCGAATATATTAATATTTCATCATATAATTTTTTCGGATAAATGATTCTTTATATTCTTCATAATATAAATATGATTAAAAAATCAATTTATTTAAATTATCTTCTTAAATATTTTTTATATATTTATAGCTAAGGAACAAAATTATTAATTTTTCAAAAAAAAACAATAAATTTATAATTAATTTATATCTGTGTTTATTGTTATTCTATAAATTTGATTAAAAATCATTTTTACTGATAAATTAACTTTGAATATTTCCAGAATTAATTTATTTCTTCATTTTTTATATATAAATATAAAAAAGTGAATATTTATGAATTCTAATCAAATATAGCTTTTCTATTCTATATAAACTAATAATTGTTTATTTTTGGATTCAAAAAAATTAAAAATTTTATATTAAAAAGTCTTATTATAAAATAGTGAATTTAGATTAGAAAACAATTATCTTCTATACGAATCAGTAGTAATTTGGCATCTTTTTATTTTCGATTGTAAATTTATGTTTATTTATAATCACATTTTTAATCGCATTATATCTTTATAAATTATTAATTTTTAGATATCTTTAATTTAAGTTTTTTTACTGCTAAATTAAATGTATCTATATAGTGGTATATTTTTATAGAATTTAATAACCATATTTTAACATATTAAATATATTTGACTTGATTTTCTTTTGAATCTATATATATATATTTTTTTAATTATGTTATTAATTATTTATGAAATGTTGATTTATTTTTTTGTCCACGGTTGTGATAGTTCCTGTGAACGGTTCACCCCATAGTTTCTCTTCATTATTATTATTTATTCCACCTGTAATAAAAACACATATTTAGAATTTTATTTAGAATAGCTTGGAATGAATTAATTTATTTTTATATTTATTGTATTTTATCATATATGAAATATCAATAAATTTCATCCATGGAAGCTAGGTTTAGAACAAAAATTTTATAGAGGTTGTATGACCGATATATCTATATCATTCGCTCTAATTATTTAAAATAAATCGACATTTTGTAATTTTTATATTTTTGGTAGGTTTTGGCCGATTAATTTATTAAATACACAAGATTTATGTGAATTGTTTGCAATTTTCATAAAAGTACTAAAATCTGACTGTTCTCGGGGTTTATTATTTGCATTATATAATATTAAAAATTTCAATCATATTCATAAATAATATTAATTAGTTTGAGTTTTATATTATTTTTATTTTTATCAATTCATCAATGATAGACTATCGAGAAAAGTTTTGTTTTTATGTTGAATGTTAATCTATTCGGTATTAAGATAGTTTTATTTACATATTTTTGGCGCTAAATGAAGAGAAGATATCATTATCTTAAAAAAAAGAATTATGGATTAATGAAAAATTATGTATTAATGAATAAAGAATTATGGATTAATGAAATAATTTTTTATAATCTTTACCAGACAATAATTCGTGTTTAATTTGCTTCTGGAATATAGATTATTAATAGATTATTATTTAGATTATTAATTAGGAGAATTATATAATAAAATATAAATAAAAATTTAGAGAATTTGATTTTAATGCTAATATTTATTAATTTTAATCTATCATTAACCGTCGTTGTTTTCCATCTCTTCTAGGATCGAAAACAGGGCATCCTTCCGATTAATTGAATTAACTTAAATTTAATTATGGATTTTATATAATATATTTTTCAATTATAATTTTAAATAATTTTTAAATTTATAAATAGATTAATACTAAAATAAAATTATTTACTACACTTTGGAAGAGTAAGGAAGTGTTTTTTATTTTTTTAATCTTTTTTTAATCTCTAATTATGGAGATTTTTTGTGATTAGTTTTTATTTGGTTTAGAATTATTATTGTTTTCCTATTAAAAACTATTTATCATTTTATTTGTTTCTTCTTGATCTTTAATGAAAAAAACTAAATTTTTTATTGCATTGTAATGTTATAAAATAAGTTTTTTATATTTTTTTATTAATAATATTTTTTTAATTTATATTTCTTCTTTTCCTAATTAATTTAAATATGAACTATTATTTATATAATCCTAAATTAAATTTCTGCATTAATATTTAAATATATTTATTATTTANNNTATATATATTTGAAAAAAAAATATATATTTGAAAAATTTAAATTATATTAACATTTTATTATATTTGACATAAATAGAAACAAAATTACGTTTATCCTTTTTTATTTTTTATATTCTTATTAATTTATTTTTCCATTCTTCGATCTTTTATTTTAAATCGTCAATTAATGTAAAGGTCTTGCCTGTAATTAGCTCAGATTGCTGGAAACATTATTACTATTATTATTTAAATTTTATAATAAAAAATCCTTTAAAAATGAATAATGATAAATCATAATCAAAATTTTATTTTTTATATTATTTAGATTAAAAAAAATTTCAATGAATCTAGCCAGAATTCCAACAATTATTTATATATACTATCCCAATTAATAGGATTTATTTATCATTGTATTATTAATTAATACTAAATTATGACAATTCTAATTATATATTATTTTCTTAATTAATAGATAATTTTAATTTTGTATAATAACTTGCATATTTAGGGCAGGTTAATAATAATATTTCTTTTTTAAATTAATTTAATTTAAATTATCAAAAATAAGGAATAATTTATAATTTTTCTTTTTTCTTGATTGAAGATTATGCTTGGGCATCTCTTATTAACAATGCGATTATTACAATTAAATTTAAATATCCACTACATAAAAAATAAAAAATGATTCATTTTTAGTTATTAATTAACAAATAATAATAAATTATAAAAAAAACTTATTACTCAATTTTTCCCATTTTCGTAATACCATTTTAAAGGAAAATAATCTATTTTGAATTTTAGATTATAATATATATTTATTCTCTTTTATTTTTAATTTATAAATTAAATATACAGAAAACAAGTAAAAATGAATATAATCGCATAACTGCTTATTTTTGCGGATTATATGGCATACATTGTTCCGCTAATGTAAGTAAGCTTAATCTTACACGTTTTGTCGGAATATTAATAACATTTCTCAACTATCATTTTATTATTACATTATTGGATATACTAAAATAAAATAAAATATTTAATATATATTTTAATTAAAATAATTTATGTTTAATTAATTATATTATTTTCAACTTAATTTTAAACCAAAATAGAATTAATAAAAAAATAAAAAGCTTCATCATGATAAATGTATTGAAAATCTTATTTGTCCTTACAATTACAATTATTAATTGCAAATATTTTATATGATCATATATTTATATAATAATAATATATAAAATTAAATCGATTTTTCATTCTTTTGGTTAGTCGATGAATAATTAATTATAATATATTTAAAATATTATTAAAAAACTTTTAATTAAAACTTTTATTTAGGGATTGATCATCTTCCTCGTCCATGCTCTCGTACTTTTACGAAAGTCCGCAACTTTGTGTGATAATTTTCTGAATAATGTAATAATACTGGAAATAGGGAATTATTAATCAATTAGATTTCGCTTATGACCGGAAATGGAGAATAAATTGGAGTTGTATGCATCAATGTTAATGACTAATAAGTTATGTTAATGACTTAATAAAAAAGCTTCATTTTTATTAGTAAAACTATCCAACAATATATTATTTATTGAAGCTTAAATATATTTGATAAATAATTATTTTTTAGTGAATTTAAGCTTATATAATAATTTTTTATTAAATAGATTAATAATTATATTTACTTTGAACCTATAATTAAACGATTAGTTTATAGCTTTACAGCTCATTTTATTTTTTTAAAAATTTTTTTTATCTTAACAAATAATAATTTCTTTTAACATACAAAAAAATCGCTAATGTTAAGATAAATATCAACATAGTTGTGCGTATTGACATATTGCACAATTGAAGACAGAGGTCTTGCATCCTCCCGGTTGCTCTGAGGCAACAGACGTGATAATTAACATGTTTGTTGCCGGACCAATTTTCGGCATCGTTGCAGATTTAATTCAGCCATCTTTTCCCTTGAAATTGAACATCTTTTCCTTTCTGCCACAATTAAATATTTTTATAATACTTTTCCAGCTCTAGTGTTTTTAATTTTCTTTTATTTTGTCAATTACGATTTATCATTTATTAATTAATTTAAATCTTAAGCATTTGATGGTCCCTGTACTACCCATGAAAGTAAATTTTATTTTTTATGAGTTGAATATATTATTATATGTATATTCTTCTACAATTAAATCTTTTTTAGGTCTCTTACAATTCTGGAAATAATTTTATGGAATATCAAATAATAGAGTGCAAATCCCGCGGGAAAGTCTTAATATTTAGTTGTATTTTGTTTCATAGAAAGCGCAAGCGTATATTTTTTAAATAAAATTATACTAATAATCATTAAAATTTTCAATAAAATAACTTTCCATCTTGAGCATTACTCACCTGCTCTTTCTAGGTTATGTATTTCGTTTTCGTCCTGGCGCGTTTGTAAAAAACCGCCAATGTGCGCGTTTGTAAAAAAACCGCCAATGTGCGCGTTTGTAAAAAAACCGCCAATGTTTATTACTAAATTTGATTTTTTTATTGATTTATTTTTTATTTAATTATTCAAAAAAATTGCTAACGAACAATTTTATTCTTTGAAAAAAAATCCACCAAACAAAAGCCCATGTGTAGTTAAGGAACTTAATATAAAATCCAACAATAAAAATTTGATAAGAAGTGAAAATTACCTTATGTTAGCGAAAAAGATGCCTCTGTGCTTGTTTTAACCAGTAGTGTTGGTGAAGAAACTTAACAACTTAGGCTCATCGTGTACAGCTGCACCATACAACAAGAATCGATTAATAGTGGTTGACGGTGAGATGATAATTGATGGTTGATGGTTGACATGATAACTAAGGATGCTTCATCGAGTCGAAATGAGCAAAATAAAGATCATGCCGACATGCTACTTGATTCCCTTAGAGGAGTTTCATCGAATAGCAAAGCGTCATTAAGCCAATATGCATCATCAAGTCAGGAAGATTCATCGACTCGCGAAATGTCGTGAAGTATCAACAAGCCATGAATCCGAAGGTAAATCAAACAAAATAACAAATAAATTTGAAATTTAGCCGAACATATGGCTTCATTGGCAAGAATTCCAATTAATTTTCTTTTCAATCCACCTGATTCCGATTTCAAAATTATTTTTGTGAAACTTGGGAATATACCGGCGGTAATTCCCAATTATCAAAAAAATCCGACTTTTAGACTCTTCCAATAATGTCATGGTTGAACGATTCGAATTTACATCAACTGATTATGGCACTGGAACACCCATCCGAATCCGCGCCGATGGGAATTGTGGCTACCGGGCGTTGTCAAAAGGTTGACTGGGACCGAATCAAATCATGCCGAAATTCGACAAGATGTTATCGAATATTTGGAGGAGTCCATTAACACCATTAACACTAGGGCTACAATCCATCCGCAATCCGCGTCGGCGCTTCCCTTGTTGGTTTTGCGGATGAGAACGCGGAGCGCAAAATGTTGACATTTGCGTATGACAGCGCGGATCCATTGTAGCCACCCTTGCGGATTGTAAAACGGATACAAACGCGTTTACAAACGCGGATGCATTGTAGCCCTAGTGTAATCAACACAGGATGGGTAGGCCTGGCAATGATTGGTGGAGTAAGCTTGTGGCCAAAATATAAAATCCCATTAAATATAAATTCCATTAAATGATATTTGATTCTGTCGAAAACTTGCGAACCCACATAGAAGAAGCCCTGACACCGGCAACTGTGTATGATGGGGATGAAAAGTGGGTCATAAATGTCGATTTTGCTGCGACCTCGAAATTGTTTCGAGCTAACATTGTTGTTTTTGAATTAATTAGTGGTGTTTACTGTTTATCGATGGCAAACATATACTCCTAATTTACAGCAATCGGTTATTTTCCTTTAAAATTATTTAGAAATCCAATATTTTTGCTTATTTCGGTGGTCCAAAAGCAGGATTATCCCTCTGTTTTTATCTATTATGCGTCGGACCATTATCAGCTGATCAATAGACCAGAGCGAATCACTTTATGATATTTTGCATTATTATTTATATTTTGCCATTGATTTTATGATTATCTTAAAAACGTAAATTAAGTTGAAAATAATTTTAAAATAAAAATAACCACTATTTGATTTATTTATAAACATTTAAAAATAATCAGAATTTTTCCATTCCCTTTTAAACATCTATTTCCTATTGTGGCACCTTTTGCGGCACTTCGGTAGTGGATTCTTGTTTCATCTCACCTTTCATCTCTGGCTGTAAACATTTTGACCAAAGTAAATTTTATTTTTATATACTTTTCAAATTTCAATGCAATTTATATTAAGTCGATTCTTGTTGTATGGTGCACGACATGTGCTACTCGGATTCAACAATTCAAAGAAGTGGTTGTGATGACCAATTTTGTTCGTGTCTCCGTAGAAAAAGCGATTGTATTCCATTAAAAGTGAAGAATAGTTTAAAAATAACAACCTAAAATATAATTCAAGGAATTGATGTGTTGGGCTTTTGTTTGGTGGATTTCTTTCAAAGAATAAAATTGTTCGTTAGCAATTTTTTTGAATAATTAAATAAAAAATAAATCAATAAAAAATCAAATTTAGTAATAAACATTGGCGGTTTTTTTACAAACGCGCACATTGGCGGTTTTTTTACAAACGCGCACATTGGCGGTTTTTTTACAAACGCGCACATTGGCGGTTTTTTTACAAACGCGCACATTGGCGGTTTTTTTACAAACGCGCACATTGGCGGTTTTTTTACAAACGCG
>LDKF01002803.1:2054-12136 GCA_001026735.1 Rotylenchulus reniformis | reverse complement strand
AATTCGAACAAAAAGTTCGAAATTTTCATGAAATACCTTCTTTTTCGATATTTTCCATAAAATTCGAACTTTTTGTTCGAATTTCGAACAATTAAAAATACCAGCAGATAGAGGATAAAATTCTATACAATTTTCCATTTTATACTTTTGGTCTAACGGGTCTAACAAAAAAGTTCTTGGAGAATGTATTGGGTTTTGATATTTTTTTGCAAAACGCCCATTTTGATATTTTTTGCAAAACGACATAGCACCTTCCCACCTCCTGTCTTGTCTATGGCGAGCCAACGAGTAAAGATGACGTTCGGACAATTTAAAACATTATTACAGTACGGCTAAAAATTTGAACAATGAAGTATTTTATATTAGCACACTATGACATATATTTAATCAAAATATTCAAATAAATAAATAATAAAAAGAAAAAAATAATCATTTTTAAGATAAATTATTAAAAAACAATAGTGCTTGAATTGCGAAGAGTATGGATATAGATTTTCGAAAGATGGATGGAAAATTAAATAGAATTTTTTATAAAAAAAATCAATCTAAATAAAAAAATTATATTTTATTTTCCTAACCAAATAAAATATCAAAACAAAAATTTATTAATATAATCAAATTAAAAATGATATATTATAAAATTTGATGCGATGAAAAAGAGCAATTGAAATATTTTTAAACTTTCCATTCTTACCTACTCCTCAAAATTATATCGTCAAATAATTATTTTAAATATTCAATAACAGATACAATACCAGCAGAATAAAACAATTTTAATAAAACATAGATTGATGAAATATACTTATTACACTATATATATAAAATAGAGATTTTTATCGAATAAAATTAATAAACAAATGAAATCCACAAAAGAAATCAGAAAAAAAACATCATTAATTAATTATTATAGTCCTAAAAACTGAACCAGAAGAGGCTGTGATTTTTATTTTTGCAACTGACGAAGGATTATAATTATTATTATGTTAAGATTTATATTTAGAAACCTTGATAATTTTAATCAAAATTTTTGGATCTAACGGAACCGAATAGAACTTCGAATAATGAAGCAATATGCCATAATTAACAATCTGCAAAATAAGCATTTTTTAAATAAATAATGCAAATGTCAATAAATGGAATTTTTCCATCGAAGTGGCACCATGGCAAAACGGCGTAATCTAGTTAATTAAAAAATTGAAAATTGCTTGGCGATAAATAATTCCAAATAATTTTTACTTAGTAAAATAAAAACAAACATCTTAATAAGAAGAAAAATATAAATTGGTAAAATGTGTTAAAATTAAATAATATTTTAATGATATATCTCTTTTCCAGTTAGACAAAAATTGAATCTACCTATATGAAAAATCGAAGACACAAAAAGATTAAAAAATTATTTGTGTAAAATGCTTATATCATATATTCGTTGATGATAAAAATAAAATGAAAGTAAAATTTAGAATTAAAAAGCAAATGATTATATTCACCATTAAAATTCAATTTTGTAAATTGTCATTTGACAAATTAAATTTATAGTAAATAATAATATGCCATCTATTTAAAATATAAACCAGGAAAGAATTTAACTAAAACTATAATCTAAGCTGAACTATTCTTATCAAATGGTATTTTAAATGGATTACAACCTCAACATGGTACCCACTTGCTGATTGCAAGAAAAAAATATAATCCTATTTAGATATCATCGATTTTATTTAACAAATTCTGGCCATTGAAAGATGTATTGGGATTTCCTTACATTAAAGTGGATTGATTCTATAAAAATAAATAATTTTGACCGAAAAGATACAAAAAAATATATTTAGGAAAACAGCCTAATCTAGCAGAATTGGTCTAATGTAAAAGGTTTTTGCAAAGAATGCTGTGTTTTATGTGAAAAATTAACTAAAAAAAAGATGAGGAAGAAGAAATGGAAAAAAAATAATTGAAAAATGATATAGCCCTCTTCAAAATTAAAAGCAAATTTATTTTTATTAAAAAAAATAAAAACAAAAATAAAATGGTGCAGAGTATGTTTGCACAGTAATAGGCTAGTGCGACAGAAAAAAATTAATTGAAAAATTATACCATCTTTAATAGTTATCTAAATTCTAGAGCAATTTATATACTACCCGGCTGTTAAATTAAAATAAATTAAGATTTTCAAAATTTGATAATAAAAATTAAAATTAACAACCAATCTTCCAATTGAGCAACGGCTAATTAATTACGTTATTTTATGTAAAGCAACCAATGCATAAATTAGTCTAAGCAACTAAAATAAACTAAAATAAAAAATATATAGAATAATATATATTTTTTTGAAAAAATAGAATTACTTTTAAGAATTCAGTCCTAAATGTAATAATACTGTACATTAATCGTTTACAATATTTTTACCTGAAATTATCTAACAATTATTCAAAAAATTTATGAAATGATGATAAACCTAAAAATGGCTTTATAGGTGTTATGGCGTTCAATAAAATATCATAATGGTCGTTTATAAAAAGATCAAAACTCAATATGTCCTCTAAAAACTTTTTTGTTAGACCTGTTAGACCAACTGTATAAAAGGCAAAGTTGTACAGAATTTTATGCCCATTCGATTTTTTCAAAATTTTTGTTCGAAAAACGAAAAAAATTATTTACAAAATTCTGCACAACTTTGCCTTTTATACATTTGGTCTAATAGGTCTAACAAAAAAGTTTTTTAGAGGACATATTGAGTTTTGATCCTTTTTTTAAAACGCTCATTATGATATTTTTTTAAACGACCCAGCACCGCTCGATATATACTTAGGGTGTGTACTAAGTTTTGAGGGTCTCCTTTTTTGTTGATAAATAATTTATTAAAAATTCAAATGAACTTAATCAAATATCGAATTATGCATTTTTATGATCGATCATAAGATGTAATTTTTTGGACAAAACATCAATGCCCCTTTCTTATATAAAAGGGGAGTTTGGAGCAAAATACAACCTGAGGTCATTTTTGACATAATCAAATTGGAGCAAATTTTTCTCGAAAAGTAAATGGGCTAGAGATCCAGTTCAAAAGGTATTCTGATAGAGCACAATTTGATAAATATTTTGGGTAAAAATGAGCTTCTTAGCTCAACTAGGTCAATTTTTTCTGGGGCCTTTTTTTGAAACATCGATTTTGATACCAATCTCAAAAAAAGTATTCCTTGGGAAAAATACAAAAAAAAGCTGAACAATTTGAATTTTTGATGTAAATGACCTAATTTGGTCTAATTATATTGAATGATAATGATTTAAACATTTTAAAGAACCATTAAACTGAGATTCCCATTTTATCCCCGGAAAATGACCCAATTTTATAGGGTTTTTGGCGACCTATTTTTACCATTTCTTGAATTTTTACTGGAAAATTTCTTTGTATGGTGTAAAAGCAGGTGCCATGGGCTATCTTTTTCTGCACAAATTGTTTTTCTTTCTTTGCGAAATTCTTCAATTAGGGGCCATAGAAAATTATAGTCAAATGTCAATTTTGGGTGTATTTATGCAAAAAATCATAACTTTCTTAAATTCATTAATAAAAATTATTTTTTCATGCTAAAATGAAAGAGAACAATTTGTTTTTCAATTAAAAAAAAAGATCATGAAGATTGATTTCAAAATAAATAAGTTATGATTTTTTTAAACAGACAAAATAAAGACCCTCAAAACTTAGTACACACCCTAAGTATCTGCATGGTTCTAGGGTATTGTGACATAATGTAATTTTGCTCATTTGAAAATAATTCATTATTACAATGCCCCAAAAAAGCTTTGCTCCAACGCGCGAAAAATTGATTGATTCTTATTTTTTTCATTTATGCATTAACATAACCATTCACTAATTTCTTAGAATTTATTGTCCATTACGTTACACAAATCATTTCACTGTTTTCCTTTTCACTGCCATGCCAACTTATCTCACCTACTCCTTATTTATCGCAGGTTTGAACAAGTTTTTTTGAGGGCATTGTATTATTTTTTATTATTAAGTTTAAATCATCTAAATTTGCTCCATTCCAATGGTTAATTAAAAAGAAATATATTAATTACGTTAAGAAATTTATAAATAATTTTATAATATTATTTTCTAAAATAAGAAGAAGAAAGTAAATAAATTAGAAAGAATATCTCATAATAAACTCATAATAATTAATGCAGCGTCGCATATAAATTCTGGAGCCATGTCATTTTCTTGAAAAGTTTCAAAATGAATTCGCCCAAAAAAACAATTTTTTTAATGCTTCAATGCCAAAATTTCCGAAATTCTACAATTTTTACAATAATGTTTTTCTTGTAAATTTGAATAAATTTCCAAAAATAAATCCTTCGCCACCTCCTCCCTCCTCCAAATCGCTGGGCCCATCAATTGCGCATAGCCGCAAGGGAGATTCGGAATGCCAATCAAAAACCGCCAATTCAAATTACGTTCGCTGATATCACTTTGATCCCCCATTCATCCAAACTACATTTATTCGTATAATTTTACCGGTTAACTAATAATTCAATAATTTGCCTTAATATAAGAGATAATAATATATGCTCACATGTCAGAATAATTTATGTTATTTTGAGACTAAAAATTTGCTAATATTATTTCCTATTATTTTTAAGAAAATTCAATGAACTAATAGTAAAAAAATAAAAACTACAATAAACAAAATTTGTACCATAATTAAAATAATAATTTTATTATTCTCATTAAATTCGCAGTAAACATTTCTCTAATATCATTAACTTAATAACAACAATTATTGACTTAATTACAAGGTTGTTTGATTTTTCAAATCATTATAATGGGGAAATTTTTTTTTGAAAAATTCTGTAAATCATTTGTTCATTAATGCATAATAAATTCGATAAAATATTTACTTCTCTAATTATTAATTACATCCTATTAATGAAAAATTGAATTTAAATTAAATACACCTGCAGGAAAAAAATCTACCTGTTGTGATGACACTGACAAAATTAAATAAATTTACAAAATAAGATACCTAATAATTCATTTTATCTAATCATTTTAAAATTAATTTACAAATGACGGCCAGAGCATTATTAAAGGAGCACCTTATACAAGCTCATTGGATTTTATTTTATTTATTTTTTTATTCCCAGTTGGCGGTAGGATCGTGTTAAATAAAAATTAAATTGATATAAAAATTATATTAAATTATTGGTCAATATAAAATATTGGATAAATCATACATTAGTTTAAAAATTGTAACATATTTCAAATTCCATGTAAAGTTATACTTTAAAATATAATTTAAGTCTATTATAATTTTAACTTTAAATATGGATCTGGGATCTTGTGTTAAGCTCCAAAATCAGTTGCTATTTTTAAATATTTTAAAATTTATTAAAGATGAAAAAACAATATATAATATACCATAAATGCATAATTGCATAAATAAAAAAAATAAAAATTATATAAAAATTTATATTAAATTATGAAACTAGTCTATATTGATCATATTTAATTAGGTATAAGTTTCTAATTCACAATAAAATTGAACTTGCTAATGAACGTTATAATAAAATAACAAATTGTTGATAGAAAAGAAAGATTAAAAAAGAATGAAAGTAAAGTGGATGATTAAATTAATACAATATAATACCAATTTAATTAAAATATAAAGATTTCATGGTTATCAAATATTTATTTTCATAACTATAAATTCTTCTTAAATGATAACTACTATTTTTATAATTATTATTTTATATAAGTTTTATTATGGCAATAATAAAAGCAAAAATAATTAAACAAACTCTTTTTATTACTTAAGTAAATTACGGACACATAATATAAATTAATATTGATTTTTTAAATATCGTTAATATTCTAAATATAAACATTATCTGTAAAGTATTAAGAATCTATTTTGAAGAATTTAAAAGGATAAAAATATATGTAATATCAGTAATAGTATCAATATAAACGCCAAAAAATTTTAATTTAAACAAAATTATAGGTGATGAAGGCAGAATAATTGGTGAGCCAATTAGACATTTTTGATTATTCTATAATTTGTTTAATTTTTTAAGACTAATGATTAGTTAATTATATATTAAAAATATAACTGTTATCAGATATGATATATAATTTAGTTATTTGAATATATTGCAGTATTAGCTGTAAATTCTACATCATATAATTAAACAGTTTTAAGTATCAAATTTCTATTTTAGTTCATTATCTAATTACAAAATCAATTTTTTAAATTAGAACTTAATATCATTGTTTAAAGACAGAATACAAGGTTTCAACAAAAAATTTAAGACATAACAAACCTTAAAATTATTCCTAAATTTTATTTTTATCAGCGCCATCCCCAAATAATAAAATTGTAAAAATCCTAAAGATATAATGCATATAATTTTGAAAAGATAAGAATAAAATTTAAGAATATACTTCTGGATATCTTACAATCTTGTCAATTTTAACTTAAATAGTACCTGTAAATCTGATGAGAAAGCTCCTAATAAAATTCATAAAATAAAAATAAAAGCAAATTATAAATGTTGAAAATTTTAAAAAATATATATACTCCCATTATATAAGAAGTAATTAATAAAATGAAAAAAATAATGTTCATGATATTTACTAAAAACTTAACTTAAACATAATTTATAGATAAAGAATTAATGTTAATGATATTAGTAGTAATGATATTTCGATGAAGAATTAATGGTAAATGTCAAAGTTCAAGTAAAAATTATCGATAAATGTTGTATAATCAAATCTTTCAAAAATATACAATGTTTTGAAAGGTAAATTAAATATTTACCTATATATAAAATAATAAAAACTAGTAAAACAGAATAATTATTAAATATTATCCAAAGTTAATTTTAATTTAAGGTGCTTGCACTGTGATAATGAGTAATGTCAATATAAATTGGAAGGTCGAATGATTATATTTAAAAATATGAATAAAAAAAAGTTTATTCATCAGCGAAAATGCTGAATATAACTAAAAAATATAAAAAGACTTATATCTAATTTTTATAAAATGGAAAAATTTAAAGAACTTTAAATTATGATCATTATTATTAATAAATTGAAATAATTGCAGTAAAAGTTGTATAAATGATAAATTTAAATATTAGAATTCGTTCAATAGTAAAATATGCCATTAGATCAGGGTTGCCAGATGTACTTTTTTTAAAGATTTGTACTTTTTTTGAACCATGGGTGTACTTTTGTACTTTTTTTTTGAATTTTAGTAAAATTTTATGCAAAAAATGGCCAATTTTCTTAAGGAAAAAGACTAAATTTTCAAAATTTTCTCCGGCGGCCCCTATCGGGGCCGGCGCCGCCACCCCGTAACCGAACCGGCCTTGTTTCAAGTAGATGCATAATAAAATTTCCAATGATCGAAAATTATTGGAACAAATTATTACTAATGGAAAATATACAATTTGTTCATCAAATTTTTGATAAAAATCTGTTAAAAATGGTCTATTTTTTGCTTTGGAAAGTAAAATTAAGCTTTTTAAAAGTGTACTTTTTTTGGACCCCAAAATCTTTAATTTTTAGCCTGTTGTACTTTTTTCAGGCACCCTTGACCTGGCAACCCTGCATTAGATGCTATAATTTTTTTATTACTCTTACTATAATATTAAAATAATTGATATAAAATAAACAAAATTTACATAATTTATCCGAAGAAAAAAACCTAAATTTAAAGTTAAATAAAAAGATTTTCATAATTTCATAATCTATAAGATTCAAAGATTATTAGAGCAAAAAAATACACTGTGAATAGAGGAATAGAGGGATCAGAATAAAATTTATTAATAAAAAGATATGAAAAATAATTTATTTTGAATGCATTATTTTTTATATTATTTGATGCACTAACATTTAAAAAAACAAATCATAACAATAATAATAAACCATAATTATTTTTTTTTAAAATTATAAACGAAAAATTAAAATTTTAATATAAAAAGATATAAAAAATGAATTTATTTAAAATCTAAAAATAAATGAATTTAATCCAAAATTTTCTCTTAATTTTGTTCAAATCTTTAATTACGTGAGAAGATGATCACGGAACAAATCCTTAAAGAATGATATTTTGCATATAAATAATAATATTTTGACAAAAGAAAAAAAGTTTAATTACATGTTATAAAACATATAATACTTATAATATATAGCATGTATTTTATAGCAATAATGCTAGAACGACATTAATAAAAATGTTATATTTAAAATAATATTAATTTATTAATTTTAAAAGATAATTAATAAATAATATTACATATTAATTAAATAAAATTTTTAATATTTATTTAATTATTTGAGGTAATTTTAATATACTTTTAAAAGAAATTTATAAATATTATTCATTAATATGTTTGAATATAAAAAAATTCTAAATAAAATTATTCATCAATATGTTTGAATAAAAAAATTCTAAATTAAAAAAAATTTCTTGATTATCATAGAAGAAAAATAAGTCATTATTGAATTACCAATAAATTAATAAAATTTAAATCTACAACGAAAAAGTGTATGAATCATATTGATTACCTTTATCTTCTGTGGGGATGAAAAAATAATTTCAAATAAATAAATTTTAAAGGATGATAATTTGTTTTTTAATTATTATTAAAAAATAAAAAATGATCTAATATATTATTTATAAAGTTATTCTAAGAATATCAATATTAATATAAAAAATTAATTATTTAAAATAATAGAGTTGGTGAAAGTGAATGATCACAACAATTTCCAAAAAAATTTAAAAACAATTAATTAAAAAATAAACAAATATATTTGGTTATGGAATAGTAGATTGTTGTATCACCTAATAGTATATTAAAAATATCCTTAATTAAATAATAAATAAAAAGTAATATTTTTATAAATTGATTAAAGTTAGAAATAATTTCACTAAAGGATTATTTTTAATTTAGATATTATTAATTAAAAAAAGAACTATTACAACATTTTGGTGATATTTTAATGGAGCACTTAACTTGCTTGGAGAAAATTAGTAATAAATGATATTTTATATTCTCTCAATGAATTATCTAAAAAAATAATTAGCAAAAAATCATAATATAGTAAAATAAATTATGAGTTAAAACCATGATTTTTTCTATCAAATATATTCCTAAACAAAATAATCAAAAAACTAACATAAGCTTCTTTAAAATTTTACAAAAATAAAAAATTACAAACAAATAACTTTCTATATATTTTTTTATTCGTAGTTTCATGACACAACTAAATTAAGATCTTTTTATCAAATGTAAAAAAGACATGTTATAGAGCTCGGGCCTAAACCTTAGCTCATTCCACGAGTCCATTTCAATTCCCTCCAGTCTAGAGCAGATCTCGGACCATCCTTATTCCCCCACCATTATTCTTTCAATATGACTAGTCTACATTAACGAGACTAAATGTATTTAAAAGGTGGTATTTTGAAGCATTAAGATGGAATCAAGCGGAAATAAAAAATTTTAATCTCAAAAAAATTATATTTAATATTTTAATAATACTTTTAATATAAATAAAAAATTTTAACATAATATTGTAAGGACATTAAGTTAATAAATAAATCCACATAATAAAAAAGAACAAATATTTTTTTTGCAAATATATACTCTTATTTAAGATATTTTATATGGCCAGATTTTAAATGCGTATTATGGAAATCCTTTACCAATTAGATAAAATGTAAAAATTCTAAATATTATAATTTAAACCCGTTTTGACCGAGGAAATAAAATTTACCTTTTTTTTCTTTTTTCTTTTATTATCATAATAAGTAGATATGAAATATATTTGATATTGTTAAATTATTGCAAAGAATAAGCTGTAGAATAATGTTGTGCCATACTATCAAATTATATAAACTGCGGAATTAAAAATAACTTATTATTTCGATTCAATATAATCCTTTCATAAAAGTGTAATAAGTGGAATCTCTTATTCTCTTACAAACGAAACAGATAAAAAATTATTCCATAATAATTTAAAAAATAAAAATTTATTATTTAAACTAAATCTTAATAAAACAGTAATATCCAAATAGTTTATT
>LDKF01002802.1:0-25205 GCA_001026735.1 Rotylenchulus reniformis | reverse complement strand
CCTCCTCCCGCCTTCCCCCCTGAAATTTTTCACTGGCTACGCCACTGCTCCCCACTCCCTATCCCTTGAACTAAATGCCTACCTCGGCGGATCGTGTCCATGCTGCCACCCCGTTCCCCTCACCTTCTCCGTCTCCGCCATGGTTCTCCTCCGCCGTTTTCACACATTCACTGCTCCTTCTCGTCGTCCTCCCTTCTTGTCCATCTCTTCTGATCACTTCCATTTCTGTTGAATTTTCTTCCTTTTCTTTGGCATCCTGATCAGTCGATGATGGTTGTTGGAATTGAACTGGCCAAATATCACGTAGATCCAGGTCCTCCAGAGAGGAGGAATCGGAAGTTTGGCACTTGTCCACCAGCTTCAAATTGGCCAACAAATCCATTTTGGGCTAAATTCACAAAATTAAGAAAGAAATTCGCGATTTAAACCTGAGAAATACGAAAATAGAATGAAAAAAAGTAAAATGCTTTTCTGGACTCAATTTATATAAAATATCAAAGCGATCATTCCGTATTGATGTCGAATTGTTTGACAATTATGCATATGAGTAGGGCTCAATTAAAAATAGTATAAAAAATACAGAATATGGTCAATAATATACCTGAATTGACCAGAAAAATAAAAAATTATGGCCAAAATAATATTGGGCTAGCCAATACGTGTGATTATTTGGCCATGATTATTTTTTGCATGAGCGAATCCAGCAATACTAACTTAAAATTGTAGCCAATTTAATTTTTTAGAACTTTTACACAAAATTCACTTTAAATTATGCTTTACATTTACATGGATTGCGTCCATAATAAGCTGATGAATAATTTGACTCTCTCTAGTTTCCACGCTCTCTAACATTCTCATCACTCATCAGGGGACAGAAAGAATGGTGGAACAATCATCGATTTTCGGGAGAAAAAACGGGATACCAATGGGATGAGACGAAGGAACAGGAGTAATTTGATAAATGAAGGAAAATGGAAGACAGAAAGAGCAAAGAACAAAAATGTACAAAAATGAAAAATGGGATGCCGATCAAGTTATGGAAAAGGCCAATTTTAGCGAATCATTCTAATAAATAACAAAGATTTATGTATTGACCAAAAAATTTGTAAAATAAATCTTTTTAAAATGTTGGTCTTTCAAGTTTTTCAAAAATAATTAGTTCAGTATTTTAAATTTAAAATAAATAAAATTGGTAAAAATCCTCTCTACCAATACCAAACCAGAGTAAGTTTGGGGTTACATAAAAACGGGAAAAATAGTAATTCTTCATTTCCTAATACATACAGGGTGACATAAAAGTCTTTGCACACATAAAATATTTAATAACTTTTTTATTAATTGATCAAATTACAATCAAATACTGTCAAAAGATGCGCAACTACATAGGGTACTTATATAAAAATTAGTTTAAAAAATAGTCACCCTTGGAACTGAAATTGAGACGAAATCGCGCGAAAAAAATTTTGACGCTGGCACGCAGGTACCCCCCATCCTTCTCCCGGGCGAAAAATTTCTTATACTCGAGCTCTATCAAAACCGTTAAAGCGTAGAATATGGGCAAAACATCCTCCTCTTTCTAACCATAATGTCAGATATTTCAAACATCCAGCTTCGGTTATGGTTTATGCTGAATTTAATCAAGGGACAAAAAACCCTGTTTTTCATGAAACCATTGGATAAAATCAACAAAATTTATTACATATGGGGAAATCTCCGGGGCATTTTGAAAGCTCGTTCTATGGGCTAGTTTTGAGGCCAAAGAACGGATTTTTAATTTGCATTTTGTCCCTACCCAAAGGGACTTCGAAATTCAGACCTGATGCCGGACCCATTTGCCCGGGTTCATATCATCTGAAGAATGGCCTCCATATTCTCCCGATCTGAACCCAATGGATTATTCCAGTTGGGCTATTTTGGAGGGCCTGTGCTACTGCACATAAAAATTTGGAGTCGCTCATGTAGATGGGGCAAAATTCCGGTCCAAGAGCTGCGTGCCAGCGTCGAAATTTTTTTTCGCGCGATTTCGTCTCAATTTCAGTTCCAAGGGTGACTAGTTTTTAAACTAATTTTTATATAAGTACTGTACTATTGTTTTTTCTACCCAAAAGTTGGAAATGAATTTTTTATTTGAAACGAAAGAAAGTGTTCGTTGGAATGAGAGAATGCTCATGAAAAAGTGTTGAAGAAAACGAAAAGAGTGCTCATGAAAAAGAAAAAGAGTGCCCATTGGTACTGTAGCACGTCCGCTAACTTTTGGGTAGAAAAAACAATACTAGAGTACCCTATGTAGTTGCGCATCTTTTTACAGTATTTGATTGTAATTTGATCAATTAATAAAAAAGTTATTAAACATTTTATGTGTGCAAAGACTTTTGTGTCACCCTGTACTGATCCATTTATTTTTTTATCTCGAGTTAGGAATGAAGCTAATTTATGAAACGAACAAAAACACTATGCCAATATATGCTAAATTTTGAGCGTATTGTAACAACTCCACTTCATTGCACACGATTTTCCCGACTCAACGAAAATGTGAGTCAGAGAAGAGAAAATTCAGATCGCCAACACCATAATAATGTTCAAAAATTGAAAACTAACAGCCGATCTATATTGAAGGAAAATAAAATAAAACGTATTGTTTCACATTTAAAAATTTACATAAAATTATTTATTGGCATAATGTTTATTTTCGTTGTATAAATTTTCGATATTCATATCTTCAAACGACTCGAGGAAAAAAAATTGATATGTATCTTAAAGAAATTCCTTTCGAATGTGAATTAAGCCCAAGAAAAATTTTGAATTTGTACCAAACCAATGTTCAACATGGGCTTATTCATTCTTGGTCTTTAGCAGCAAAAGAGGGCTGGGGTTGGGTGATATGTAGATGATGGTATTTCACTGGTGCCGTCAACAAAACCATCCTTGAATTTAAAAAGAGCATTTTGATTTAAAAAATTAAGGAGAAATGGAATGTGGAACTGTGGAAATGGAATAGGGTTTTTTGAAAATTAACATGAAAAAAATATTAAAGGAGAAATTTTCAGTATTTAGCATTAAAGGATTTCGAGTTTTTAACGAAGCGAGATAACTCAAAGATTGTGTACATTAGGGTTGAGTCAGAGAAAGAGAAAAGCGATTCTTACTCACAACAGAGAGAATTTCAAATGCTGTTTTTACGCTCAAACCTATTTGTCTGCCTCGTGAAAGCAGAGAAAGGAAGTGAGAAAAACACTACATTATAGACCGAAATTTTAAAACAATCGTTCCGATAAAAACTCAAAAAAGTTTCATGCTAAAAACGAAAAACCGCTCCTTTAATTGTCCATTGATTGGATCGGACCTCTAGAACATACATATAATAAATAGGGAATGAATGGGTCGAAAATAATGATGGATGAACCGCGATTTGCGCTGCTGGTCACACAATCGATCTCTCACACATACTTGTACTAGTACATAAATATGAGTGGTCTCCACTTTTTGGAATGTGGTGGAACGGAGGATTTTTCTGTAGAGATAGGTCAATAATATGAAAATTATCAAAAAATAATAAGCTAAAGAATATGCAAATACTGTATCATGGGTTATTTCTTAAATTTACAAGTGAGTATCGTCTAGGTATGTATTCTATGTAATAGATAGTGAACATTTAGAATGCTCACTTAAACTTTCGTGGGAATTTTTAAGCAAATTAAAAACCTGAAGTTTGAGAATTGAGATTGAAATTATTGGAAATTGAACTTGCGGACTAATGATGAGTGATGAGTAGAGCACGGATTTTTAGTTTGTAAACTATTTTTTGTTTTCATTTATTTAGCGAAATATGCACGAAAACATGTTTTAGATGGTTTTGAGCATTTTAAAGATGTTTTTTAAAAACTATAAAAACAATTTGGACATTTTTTGGGCCAAAATTCCTTCATAAAAATGCAATAAAAATGGGATAAAAAAACCATTTTGGCCCTTTTGGCTTTTAGCAACTATTTGGGATAAAAAACTAAATAGTTAACTATTTTTGTGTTTTACTAAAATAGTTAACTATTTTTGTGTTTTTAGCAACTACTCTAGTCCGTGCTCTAGTGATGAGCTAAATAAAAGAATAAAATTAGAACATCTGCTGGCTGCTGGCAAAATCTGGAGAGCATGGAAACGGGAAAATATGTATATATTTGTGTAATTTTGGGAAGGAAGGATGGATGGCCTAAAGATGCAAATAAACCCAACAACTACTAGACTAACTGTTGAGGTAGAGAAATCGAATTCGCAAAATAGTACATAGTGAGAACCTGAGAACTTCTGCTGTGAGAGAGTGGTGGGAAGAGTGTGGAGGTCAAAGATTGTTGTTGAGGTTTCTCACAAGAAAATAACTAATAGTTAAACCAGGGATCAGATCTGAAAATTTTCAAAATCAGAACATTCGGCTCAAAAAATCAGATTTCATGGTTAAAAATCAGAACATTTTGCAAAAAGCTTTTAATTATTAATCAATTCTTTCATGTAATATTATTTCAAATATTCTATTTCTCACCATCCATGATCATTTTCAACAATTTGGGGAAAGAAATGTGTAAATTATACATACATCTGAGGGGAAGGGGCATCGCTCATTTTATAAGACATTTTTTGAAAAAAATATTGTTTGGGGTGCCGGCGGTCCCGATAGGGGCCGCCGGAGAAAATTTTGAAAATTTAGATCTCTTTTCTTAAGAAAATTGGTCACTTTTTAATGGAATTTCAATAAAATTTAAAAAATCAGGACAAATTTGAGAAATCAGGACATATCCGATCCCTGAATAAACAATATGTACAGGGTGCGGAAAAAGTTCGGGAACTTTTATGAAGGCTTATATTTTTGCAAAAATATCTTTAAAGCTATTAATTTTTTCGGCTAAATATAATCAATAGGATGTTTACTAAATAAAAATTATATTTATGAGGAAATAAAAACCAGTAAACTAGCGCACGGGATAAATAAAGACAGTGTACCTTGTGAAAAATTGTTTCCGAGATTTTGAGGCAAGAATGTGTGGTTTAGGAATTCTTAAAATCTCGACCCAATAAATTGATCATCCTAATCATTAATGCAGCAGAGACTATTTGGCACCAAATTCACTACAATAGATTCATTAAAAGTTGATTTGAAACAGAGCTGGGCCACAATCACTGAGGGACGGTGCGCGACCAAGCGTTTCATGGCCCAAATCTATTTGTATTTTTTTAATAATTTCTCATTTGATCTGTAAAATGATTGAAATTGAATAAAAAGGCTAAAATAAGTAGTAACATCATTTAAATTTCAAAAATAAACACGAAAAAAAGTTTGTTTACCATTAAAAAGGGCAAATAAATTTTGACTTTTTTGGTCAATTTTGAAAAATCGAATTTGGTCCCAAAATGCGTGACCCAAAAACTTTTCAATATCAATTTGAGAAAATTAAGCCTATTGGCTAGTTATTGTAGCAAAATGTTCATTTTATGATATAAGCAAAAAAGAAGAAGTATAGAATTCGATAAAACCAAATTAGACGACTTTTAATGGAAAAAACGACCCGACCAAAGTGAACCCCGACCCGAGTGGGTTTTGTCTACTATGTTATAAATATTGGTAATAAATCTGTATTGTTATTGTGATTTTTAGTGAGTTCACATCCTATTGATAATATTTGGCCGAAGAAAGTAATTATTTAAAGATATTTTTGCAAAAATCTAGGCAGTATAAAAAGTTCCCGAACTTTTTCCGCACCCTGTAAAGTAATAATAATAATCTCGATTTATGGACTTATTTTCCTCAATGCACTTTCTCTCTATTAATTTTTTTCTGTACATACTTATTTATCTTTTATTTTTTCATTTCTTTCAATTCATTGAATTGAAGGATTCGTTTCATAAATTAGTTTATCATAAAATGGAAATTGGGCGCGGATTTAAGTTGATTTGAATTCTAATTTTATGAAGAAAAAAATCACAGAAAAAATAAAAATAAAAGAGGAATAACCATTTAATGCAGCATGCTTTCGCATCTTAAAATTATGAAGTAAAAAGGTTCTCGATTCAATTGGTTTTTGAATTATTTTTAAATCAATCTGCGCCAATGATCATTTTTGTAGGGTTTAGCACATACATAATAAAAAACGTAAAATGGATTAATCAATTATACATATAAATGTGTAAAAAATTCGCCTAATAATAAGAAACATATTTAAATTGTTCTACATCAACTGCTTTCATTCAAAGGAATAAATTTGCTTCTTTAATTTATTTTCATTGAACTTATGCGTCTTTCCAAAAACATCTTCAAAATTCACGCTCTTCGGCTAAATCCAGCAACTTGGCCATCATTTTCCCGTATATATTTTTGTTGTTTTCTATAATTTCCATTAGATCTGCATCTCTCAAATGTTCTTCAAATTGTTTGATGCTAATATTATCTTCAATTAGAGCCTTAAAATAAAAGCTTTTAAAAAATAATTTATATTATTTTTATGATTTTTTAAATTCATTTTTTCAGAAAAAATTCTTAAGATAGAAAACTGTCTTGGTGTTATTTATACCCTAGAATTATATAATAGAATAAATTAGGCATAAAATAATTCTTTCATCCGTTTAAGATTTGTTCGGTCCCCAATTCAATAAAAGACAAGAGTCCAAAGTTTATTGAAAGGGTCGAAGCACAATACAATAGAAATGATTGTATAAATAAGAGGGGACCTAAAAGTGGGAAGACAATTAATATTATTCGGGGCGAGCAAATATGGAAATGAATATGAATGAATGAGGGGAATGGGAATGGAAGGGAAAATGCTTGGAGGTCAAAAGATCCAAAATATCGATTGGCAGAACGCCAAGTCCCGTCATCATTCAAAATCGGTGGAAATGCCCCGAACACCTCCCCTTTTAGGATGTCGTTCACGAAGGGCTGAACCGGGCCGGTGGTCTTCTATCGCGCCTGGGGTACCGTCTCTGTTGCTCCCCATTCTGTTGGTCATCCAGCCCCTGGTCATGTCCCAGATCATTTATATTTTGATCCCTTTGTCCTTCTGGTTGTCCCAGAGGTGGTTGAGCCTCCCGGGCTACAACAGGGATTTCGATGATTGGCTCTGGGGCCATCGGTGGTTGCGGCAAGTTGAACACTTCATGGAAGATCTCCAAATGTTCATCAGTGTGATCTTCGGTTTGCCGGGGCCGGAGCTGGTTGGCATGGAATCGGCCGCTGGAACCATCGACGAAGCTCACATCGTAGATCACCCCGGTCCGCTTTGTGATGCTTCCAGGGCGCCAACATTGCGAGATCCGGTGATGGGCGAAAACTTTGTCTCCAAAGCCGAATTCCAGCGGTTTCGTCCCGAACCTTCGGTTGAATCGCCGCTCCATGTCCTCATCCCGTTCTGTCGGTTGCTCCGGCGGAGGTCTCAGGAAATCCAAAGTCGTCCGGATTCTCCTTCCAAGGAACATTTCTGCAGGGGACTTGCACTCGGGTAGTGAATCATTCGGAGAGGTCCGATACGTGACCAAGAAAGTCTCGATGATTTCCGTGCTCGGCGCTCCCTCTCCTTTTAACTTTTTGAAGGTTATCTTGAAAGTGTCGACAAATCGCTCCGCCTGGCCGTTTGACATGGGATTATATGGTGCGGAAAACAAATGAGCAACGCCGTTGACATCCATGAACTTGGCGAATTCACTGCTAGTGAATTGCGTTCCATTGTCACTGACGAGCACCTCTGGAAGTCCGTGACGATTGAACAAATATCTCAACTTTGTAATTGTTGCAGTCGTAGATTTTGACGCTATTTCGAAGACTTCCGGGTATACGAATAGGCGTCGACCACTATCAGATATTCCTTGCCGTAAAATGGTCCTGCATAATCGATGTGCACCCTCTGCCATGGTTTCGTCGCTTTCGGCCAAGAACGGAGCTCTGTTTTCACCGGTGCCTTGGCTGCGAGTTGGCATGGGTCACAGTTTCTGACCAAATCCTCGATTTCTGAGTCCATCTTCGGCCAGTAGATGTGTTGCCGGGCCAGCTGCTTCATCCGCTTGATGCCCGGGTGGCCTTTGTGGAACTGCTTGAGAACTTTGGACCTTAGAATTTCAGATATCACAATTCTATCGCCGTACATTAGGCATCCTTTTGTGATGGATAATTCGTCCTTCCGGCGATGAAAAAGCTTGATCTCCTCATTTTCTGAAGACATTTCCTTTTCATTAGGCCAATGATCCGTGGTGAACTTGATCACTTTTTGGATGATTTCCCCATTGACGGCCTCTGCGATATTCTGGAACTTCACTGGCAGATTTTGAACAGCGGCGACCAGCACATTCTCCATCTCTGCTTCGACGCCGACTGAGGCGATCACTCGCTCTTCAGGGTCGTTGTCCTTGGCGATCAGACGTGAGAGTGCGTCCGCTTGACCAAAACTGTTGGTGTTCATGTATTCAATTTGGAAGTCGTATGCCAACAGGATCAGTGACCAGCGCAGAAGCCTGTTCGCACTTGTTTGCCGAATCCCCTTTTTACTCCCAAAGATGGCCAGAAGTGGTTTATGATCCGTTTGAAGGATGAATTTGCGTCCGTAGATCATCTTGTGAAATTTCTGGACCGCAAAAATCAATGCTAGGCCTTCTTTTTCAATCTGCGAGTAGTTCCGTTCAACCGGAGTAAGGGTAGAGGAAGCATGTGCGATGGCTTTGACAGAACCGTCGGGGAACTTGTGAGAGATCACGGCTCCAATGCCCATTTCGGATGCATCAGCAGCGACGATGATTTCTTGCTCCGGATCATAATGCGTAAGGAGTAAGTTTGATGCCAAGATCTCCTTGATCTTTTTGAATGCTCCTTGACATTTTTCGTCCCAAATCCATGCACTGTCCTTTTTGAGAAGATCGTCCAGCGGCTTCCGGATGAACCGCATATTCTTGACGAACTGTTGGTAATGATTTACCATTCCAAGGAAGGATCTCAATGTAGGAATGTCGGTGGGCGGTGGCATCTCGGTTATGGCTGTGATTTTCTTGGGATCCGGCCGGCGTCCATTCCTGTTGATGATCTGTCCGAAATACTTGATTTGATCCCGGAAGAATGAACATTTCTCAGTTTTCACTCGGAATCCCCATTTTTCAAATCGGTTGAACACTTCTTTCAGGTGTTCTTGATGCTCTTCTGCATTCTTGCTGACCACGATCACGTCATCCAGGTAGGCGGTTGCGAACTCAAGGCCTGCCAGCATTTGATCCATTATTGACTGGAAAATTCCTGGCGCCGTTTTTACGCCGAAGGGTAGCCTTTGCAGTTCGAAATTCCTTCGTTGGGTCGCAATGGAGCACAGCTTTTTCGAGTCTGCGTCCAGCTCTACCTGTAGATACGCGTCCCTTAGGTCGATTTGTGAGAAACATTTGCCCCCGTTCAATGTGGCAAAGATGTCCTCGGGCAATGGCAGGGGATGCTGGTGGTCCTTCAGTGCATCATTCAGTCCGGTTGAATAATCAATGCATAATCGGGCGGATCCGTCTGCCTTTTTGACAATCAGGATTGGTGCGGCCCACTCCGTGTGCTCGATTGGCTTGATGACTCCCAAGCTTTCCAACCGGTCCAGCTCCTTCTCCACAACCTCTCTGGCATTGTAGGGGACTGGCCTTGCTTTTCGGTAGATGGGTTGTGCATCAGCCTTCAACGCTAAATGTGCCTTGACCTTTGTGCAGTGTCCCAGTTCCGTTGCAAAGACTGCTGGGAATTGCTGTTTGAGCGCCTTGACACAGTGCTTGTCCTCCAACTTCGCCGGGTGCTTCGGGATTTCAACCCTTTTTCCTTTTTCAGCATCCTCGGTTCTACACAAGTTCAGAATCTGTCCATTGATTTTCTTTTTCATGTCATCCAGCAAGCCGAATGCGTCCATTGTTTGGATGCTCAGCAAGTTCAATGCCCCCTTTTTGGCCACATAGAAGTCGTGTTCAACGCTGACTCCGTTGAATTCGAAGGTGCCTGTCCCTTTTCCGATGAAGGATCGTTGGGTGCCATCGAACAGTGTGCCCTTTTCGGTGCACTTCCGGATTTGTGGGCAGCCGATGTTGGCGTAGGTCCCCTCGTCGACGATGTTGAGATGTTGACCTCGGCTCCACAGTCGAGCACAAAATTGACTGGCTTGCTGTTGATCCGGACCTTGATTTTCAGCAGGGAAGTCGAGTTGAGTGCTTTCAGGGCCGTCCCGATGACCAAGTTGCCAACGTTCTTTCGGTCTCCTGATTTGCCGTTTTTCCTCCTCCACTCCTGCACATCGTCGCATTTGGACTGCAAATGTCCAAGATGGTTGCATTTGTTGCATTTCGACGTTTTGTGCCTGCAATCAGTGTGTGGGTGGTTTCCGCCACATCGCCAGCATTTGCGAGCTGGAGGGGTTTTGCTCTGTGTATTCGGCTTTTTTTACCGTTGCTGTATGTATCCCTTCTGCTTTTTGTTCACTGCATTCACCGCCTTCCCGGCCGATGACTCGATCACTTTTGCCTCGGCGATGGTGGTCAGGTAGTTTATGCAGTCATCGACAATGTCATCATATTTGACTCTGTCCCCATCCGCAGTGAGTTTGGTGAGGATTCTTTGCCTCAATGCAGCATCACGCGACGATTTTAGCGCGGTAAGAAGCATCAATCCCTTGAATTGTTCCTCCTTGAGCTTCAGAAACTGAAAATCTGCCAGTAGTCGCTTATGGTAATTGATGAACTGTCGAAAGTCCTCGCCCTCCCCGCGGGAAGCCATCAAACATTCATATCGATCGATGAAGATCGATTGTGGCTTGGCGAATAACTTTTCCAATTTACTGGTTGTTTCGTCGAAGGTGAAGGCGGTCACCGCCGCTGGGAGGCAGAATTTCGTGTACTCGCTGAACGCGTTTTCTGACAATTTGTTCATCAATGCCTTGACTCTGGCGGCATCATCAGCATTCGGCGCAGCGCAGTCCAGCCCAAACTTGAAGCGTTCAAGCCACTCGAAAATCCGTGACTTCTCATCGCCCGGCTCGAAAATGGAGATGTCCGGCATGCCGGAATGATGGATGGAGCTGGAGCTGCTTGTTGTGCATTTTGCTGAAGAGCCAGCAACTGCGAAATTTGCGTCTGCTGCTGATGGATGAGCTGAAGAAGCTGGGCTGCCGTCAGTTCTGCCATGTTTGCTTACCCCAACACGAGGGGTTGCGGTAACACACGAGTTACGCAATAAGCAGAAGGATTGAAGCAAGGATAGAGCACAACACGAGTGCTAAATCCTGAATATGAGTGCTTATAGTTCAACACGAGAACTATAGCCGAAGAATTTTCCCGGGAGACGAGTCGAACTATTATCTCCTCACGGGAGAACAATAGTGATGTTTAAGCCCGGTTTGCTCACAGCAAACTCGATTGTGGCTCACGGCCAACAATAGGCTTTTCCGCTTCCCGAAGATTTTTTGAAATATCGCACCTTTACCAGGTAGCGATATTTTTTTGATGAATGTAGAGTCCTTTTGTAGGGCGTCGCCAATTGTTCGGTCCCCAATTCAATAAAAGACAAGAGTCCAAAGTTTATTGAAAGGGTCGAAGCACAATACAATAGAAATAATTGTATAAATAAGAGGGGACCTAAAAGTGGGAAGACAATTAATATTATTCGGGGCGAGCAAATATGGAAATGAATATGAATGAATGAGGGGAATGGGAATGGAAGGGAAAATGCTTGGAGGTCAAAAGATCCAAAATATCGATTGGCAGAGCGCCAAGTCCCGTCATCATTCAAACTCGGTGGCAATGCCCCGAACAAGATTAAATTGATTGATACGATAAAATATGGAAAATACCTAGATGCTTTTATAACCCACTTCTCTATTACTAGTAATACTCACCCATCTCATCAGTAGGGAACGGATTTTTATGCAAATGCATTTTTTGAAACTTCAGAACGGCCTGAAAATCACATAAAACATAACATGATTTGAACCTTCTAGAATGGTTTTTAAAAAATCACACATATTTTGGAAATTTTGATCATATTTTACGCATATTTTGGCATTTTTCGTGCATATTTTATTCGCATATTTTGAAAATTTTTGCGCATAAAAATCCGTTCCCTACTGATCAGTAGTGTGAGGATAGTTATATATACCTATTATAGTTTGGCAAAATATACATATAAAATATGCTCAAAAAGCCAAAATATGCATTAAAATTGGCCAAATTTCATATAAAAATGCCTAAAATTTATTTAAAAATGCAAAATTAATTATTTCTACGATAAAAACAATAATTTTAACGAAAAAACATTCATTCTGTTGACTTTCACTCCTCAAATTTGAAATTTTTTTTTATGAAAATGCTGAAAATTGAAAAAGATAGACGATTTTATAAAATAGGACAAAATGGTGAAAATTAAAAAATTTGCAAAAATAAAAATGCTAAAAATGCCAAAAAATACAAAAATTATGAAATTTTACCCAAAAATCGCAAAATATGCACAAAATTGCAAATTAAAAGTCACTCTAGAAGGTTCTAATCAAGTGGAAAACGCGTTTTTCGTGGTTATTTCGGCGTTCTGATATCAGGAAAAAATATGTATTTGCATAACTATCCTCACCCTACTCATCAGACATTGTCAAACTTTAATTTGATTTACATGAAAATAACTAATAAATAAGATATGTATGTATTAATATACGTTGATAAACAACAGAATTTTTTATGACTTTTATCAGCAATTTAGACTATACTTTTTTTGACTCTTTTAAAGAAAACTCCCTTTTTGACCCTTTAAGAAAAATCGACCTAACGTGGTTTAATCCCTTATAATCCTTTGGTTATCATCAATTATCATTATCATTTGGAAGTTTCCTTTCTTCCCTGAATTCTTATTATCAATTATCATTAATTTTTATTACTCTGATGAGCAGGATAATGGATGGCGCGTCCTTTCCAAATGCCATGAAGACACGATCCACGACCCGTTCACAATGTGACAGTTCCAATTTAGTTGACTGTCGCTTCTCGTCATTAAATATTAATTCTTTTTGATTTGGTTTTATCGGATCCAAATTGTGCTTTTCCTTTTCCTCATTCGATTCCAATTCCAACTCTGATTCTAATTTTTCGAAAATTATTTTTGGAAATTTTTGGTCCAACATTTTTTCCTCATCTCTCATCGGATACAAATATTTGTCAGACTTCTGATCAAAAACAGGTTTTTCTCGGAAAATCAACTGAAAGAGCACAAGTCCAATGAAGTGAAGTTGATTCTTGTAGACGGCATTTTTAGTTTTTACCTGAAATGGAAAAAAACAAACAACATTGAAGTGTCTTAAAGAAAAAATATATAAAATTTCAGAACCAGTAGATATGAAAAAAAGGAAAAATACAGAGAACCCTTTTGTTCCCAATAAATGAAACCCGCAAAAGATAGCGAGCTTAAATTTGTAAATTAATAAATGATTTGATTTCTACCGGCGTTCTTGCAAATGAAAATCCATGTTTTGTTGATCTCCACATTCCCTCCGCTATCAACAAAACTTTTTCCCGCTCAGCCAATTCAATTTCCTCTCCTTTATCATTTTTTAAATCAGTAAAAATTTTGGCATTCAGAATTGCCATTCTCATAGCCCTTGCGCTGTAAGAATCATATTCCTAAAATCGAATCAATACATATCGAATTTAATAATATGAATTTAAATCCATAACTTGTATTGGTAGAGTGTTCCGTCAATTTTTCGTCCTAATGACATTTGTTTCTCTTCAATTGCTTTTTGTCTTTTTTGAATTATTTTCAGCTGTTTTTCATAATCAAAATATGGTTTCAATTTCTTGGGGCCATTTAGGCCAGCAATTGGACTCGTGAAAGAACGAAGTTTATCAGTACAAGTTTTCTTGGTAGTCACAACTAAAATCAATTGAAAATATTTGAATAGAATAAATCGCATTAATTTATGGTTTATTTTTTAGAAAAAAATATTTTAATAATTTATAATTGATCAATGTGTTCGAATTGTAATTGAATACGAACTTTGTGAAGTGGACATTTCGCGGCGAAGTTCATTTTTCAAGTAATTTTGATGTATTGAAATTGTTTGGGATTTTCGAATTGGGACCAGATAATTGACATTGATACGATTGTTTTCAGTGTTTTGAGGAATAAAATTGGCGAATGATTTGTGATGTATAATTGATGACGAACTTGGTACTGATTCATTCAGATCCATGAGCAGAAGGAGGGAAATCAGCAAAATAATGGTTGAAATTAGTAGAATTGAGCCCATTTTAATCTTTTCTCTTTGGTAATTATTATTTAACGAATAAAATAGATTTAATGTAAAAATATTATTTGCTCAATAATTTTGTTGATTTATATATTTGTCGAATAGAAAGGTAATCAATTTTATCCGGCGATGAATTATAAAAATGCTGATGAAATATCAGAAAATATGTTATTTACATATAAATGACCTTCATAAATTAATATTTATTTATTTATTTATTTATTTTATTTATCGAGCAACCCACTGGTATCAATGATACTCTTATGTGGTGAAATACAACAAAAAGTAAAATGATCATAAATAAGTGTCAATGAATGAAAAACAAAGTCATCGGGGAACTGCAAATCAAACAAATACAATAAAATAAGAGGTGACCGCACTCAGGACTCATTGATTTTTGATGAATTCCTTGAAATGACTCAATTCCATAATTTGCATGGCTTCATTGGGCAGTTTATTCCAATTATTAACAGTTCGGTGGAAAAAATTATTTTGAGATTTTCTACTATGTTTTTTGAATTTCAGAAGGAGTGATCTTCGGGTGGATCTATCAGAAAAATTGAAAAATTTAGAGGAATTAAGATGGGTCATTCCCCGTATGATTTTAAAAGCTGTTGTTAAATCCGTGATTTCTCTTCTTTTTGATAGTTTCTGAAGTTTGCATAGTGTAAGTCGTTCATTATATGGCCTATAAATTAGACCACATTTTTTCAATGCAATTCTGGTAAAAAATTTCTGTATTTTTTCGATTTTTTGAATTAGGTTTTGTTTGGAAGGATTCCAAACTTCAGAGGCATATTCTAATTGTGGTCTGATATATGTATTATAAAGAAAAATGAGTGTACTGAGATCACGTGTTTTTGAGACTCTAAGAATCTGATGAATTTTAAAATAAGCTGTTTTGCTGATTTGATTAACATGTTCATTGAATTCCAGTTTAGAATCTATTAGAATACCAAGATCCTTCACGCAATCTTTTATAATTATTTTATCACCAAAAAGGTGATAATCTGTTTTTGAATTATTCTTGCCCAAATGAAAACTACAGCATTTTTCAATTGAAATTTTTAGCCCATTGGATAATGACCATTGTTCTAATTTTATTAAAGCATTTTGAAGTTCCCCCTTTTCAGAATTATTTTTATAAATTTTATATAATTTGACATCATCGGCAAAAAGTTTAATGCCAATGCCATCAGGAAGCGAAAGCTGAAGATCATTTATAAAAATTAAAAACAAGAGTGGCCCAAGTACACTACCCCGGGGAACCCCAGATTTTATAGAAGTTGTTTCAGAATATGATTGATTAATTTTTACTCTAAAAGTTCTATCTGATAGAAAATTTTGAAGGAATTTGTGGATTTTTCCACGGATTCCAACTTTGTATAATTTTTGAAGTAAAAGCTCAATTGGCACCGAATCAAAAGCCTTAGCAAAATCGATGTAAATAACATCGATTTTCTTGTTATTTTCAATTGCCTCATAAAAGTCATTCAGTGTTGTTAACAGTTGGGTTGTTGTATTACGGGATTTAAGAAAACCAAATTGTTCGGGACTGAAAAATGATTTATTATTTAGGAATTTTATGATTTCATCCGCTAAAATTCGCTCAAAAACTCTACAGACAGTACTTGTCAGTGAGATTGGCCTGTAATTTTTTGGACTAGTCTTGTCACCTTTTTTATAAATTGGAATAATAAGGGAAGACTTCCAGACTGATGGAATTTGGCCATTATCCAGGATAAACCTAAATAAATCAGTTAAAATCGGTGCCAATTGTTCTGCACATTTATTTAAAAGAATGTATGGAATTTCATCAGGGGAAGTGGAGTTTTTTGTTGGAACATGCCTGAGCTTATCCCATATCACATTTCTATCCAAGTTTATATCGGTTAAAATTTTAGAACAATAGTCATTGTTGTTGAGTTTATCAAATGGATTAATTGAAAATGTCTTTTCAAAATATGAGGCCAGAGCATCACATTTTTCAGAATCAGTTGAAAATATATTACCATCTGAATCTATTAAACATGGAAGTTCATCATTATTGGTGAATTTGCTATTGATATATTTATAAATGGTCATTTTTCCTTTCGAAATTAACTTATTTTCTTTCTCATTGTAAAAAGATTTCAATTGTATTTTTAACTGATTGGAAATTACTTTCAATTTTAATTTTATTTCTGTATTATGAGGATATGCTTTGGATAAGCGATAATATAAGATTTTTCTGTCATAGAGCTTTTTTATTCTCCATGGGTATGATTTTCTAATAATCTTTTTTAGCGGTCTAATAGGTATGCATTGGTCATAAAATCCTAAGAGTGTTTTACTGAAATTAGTGTATTTTGCTTCTGTTGAAAATTCAGTGATGATAATATCCTCTAAATTGGCATGGAAAAGCTTTTTATTAAGATCCGAAAAATTTTTTGCATTATGATCCCTTATATAAATATGTGGTCTATGCCTTTTTAATGCATGATCTTGGACTTTAAATTCTATACTTCTATGGTCAGAAGATGAAAAGTTTTCAGTAATATTAATATCATTAATGAGATTTTCGTTCGAAGTAAAAATTAGGTCCAAAAATGCTTCTCCTCTAGTAGGCTCATTAATTCTTTGCTTTAATTGGGCCTGATCTGTAAATTCAATGAACATGTTAGCTATTGAACTATTTTTGTTAACTAATTTATTTTCAGACCACAATATATCTGGAATATTAAAATCACCACAAAGTACAACATACTTTTTATTGACTAAGTCAGTTAAAAATTTGAGTAACTTTTTAGTATTTTGTGCATTGCAATTTGGCGGTCTATAGACATTGATTATATGAATTTCCTTTTCTAAGAATAATTTAATATGAACTATTTCTGAGTTATATTTTGTACCAGAAAATAATAATTGCGTAGAAATTTCCTTTTTCACCAGAATTGCTGAGCCTCCACCCTTTTTTGTATCAGTTCTATTTGCAAAAAATATTTGATATACGCCCATTTGAGATATTTCAGAAGGAATAAAATTCTTGGAATTTAACCAAGTTTCATTAATTAAAATAATTTTAGGATCTTTAGAATGTAATAAATGATGCAGGTCGCCAATTTTATTGGCTAGGGATCTGGCATTAAATAAAATACAAGAAAGTTCTGAAGGATTTTGATAATTTTTAGGTTCAACTAGTGGTTTGCTCGCGTGTCCCTAGCCAATATTTTTAGTCCTGAGTGGGCTTGGGTCCTTAAGAGTGATAATGGTGAGGTCCACCACGACATACTTGTACAGGCCTTCGGCCTGATTCATCAAGTATGCCCGTTTTCGAAGGTCATATAAAGTGGACAATTCTTGTCGGGTCATATCTCTCCGGACAGTAACAAATTTGGGAATATTCGGAATGCGAGAGACAGCTTTTCGAAAATTGTACAAAAATGTATCACGGGCCTTTTTGGATACGAAAGGAACTTTCAAGATTCTCGGCTTTTTTCTTTCCCCATTTTGCTCACGTTCCGCTCTTGGGTGCCGATGAACATCATCAGACAACAGTTCCTCCGCCACACCGCACTCATCTGCAATCGATTTGATCAGGACCATCGTGTCATCGCCCTCTGGCAACTTCTCAATAACTGCTCTCTTCGCCTTCTCCTTCACTTCATCCGCATTGAGTATAGCTTCGTTCATCATCCGATGGAAGAGTGCTGGGTCGGCAGCGGGCGGCGGTTGCCCCCAGGCAAGTTTGACGGACTTGCCGGCTGCTGTCGTTGGTTCACCAGATCGATTGTGAAATCGATCCTCGCCTTTGGACGAAACCAAAGTTTCCACCATCCGTTCAAGTCGGGAGAGGCGATCGATGATGGTGTTCAGGGAGTCCAGGTCCGGGCCGTTGTCGCCAATGGTGTCGAGCTTCTTTTCAAGCCGTGCTAGCCGAGCGTTGATCTCGTCGATTGCCGCTTTATTTGCTTTTGCTGTTGCAGCCATAAATGCGAAGAATTGGAATCTTATTGGACTCTTTACGAATCTCTTATTGGACTCTTTACGAATCATCTATTGAAGTATTTGGCCAATTCTAGACCAAAATATGTTGAATGACTATAATCAATATTTCCATACTTATTATTAAATTGATTTAGAATTACAACTTATTATTTGTTTTGAGGAATGAAATTAGTGAATCAATATTATTTTTTTAATTTTTAATTAGACGGGATATTAACTTTGATAAGGGATTTTGGCTTTGCTAATTAATGAGAACAGATTAGAAAGTAAATAAATAGATCGGTAGGTAGGTCATCCATTGCTGAAAAACACGACATCGATCAGATCAATCACATTTTTCTCACTTTTCTGATCATTTCTCTTCCCACAAATTCCTTCCACAGCTTCCTTCTCCTGCGCATTGCAACACAATCTCCAAAACATTTTGCCTGTGCAATTTGTCTCATTTCTTAGCCAAATTAATTCACTTTCAAAAGGCACCAAATACAAAGGAAATTGGATGTCGATCAAGAAACTTGGACATTCTTCGGAAGGAAGCTTAAGTTTTTAAAAAATAATTTTGACTTTATTTTTTGGATATTTATTATTTTAGTAATTACAATAACTTACACTATCATTTCATAAGTTTGACTGTATATTCACCTTCATGCATTCTTCGATCAATCCGATCAGCTTCTGTCCAACCTTTCGATCCATCCAAGCTGTGCCCGTGTCCCTGTTTGCCTTGATCACTAGCTTCTTCGCCATCTTTTTGCCTCTTTGCTGCTGGTGATTTGCCAATGGTACTATCATCCACCTGAGCACATTTTCCCATGGAAATCCCCCGAGGGGACATTCCATCCTGATCTGGGGACATGCGATCACGTAGGAATGGACAAAGAACTCCGTGCAAAGCCTCGATTCTAGCCTGTATCCTTCCAGATCAATCAACACACAACTTAAGTATCACATTACTTCATTAATATATCAATGCCTACTTTGAATTTGAAGGAAGGATGGCGAAGAATTGGTTCAGGTTGATTTTCACGCATTCCAGGCTTTTCATGAAATTATCCAAATCCGCAAAATGCAATTCATAAAGTGATGAGGTCATCTTCGAGAAATAATTGGCCAACAACATCATCGAGTCATGGATATTCTCTTTAAAATATGTCATTTACCACTTATTGTTAGATTTCTCACCAATGGTCGAAGAGTATTGAAAATCACGAGAACATTCAATGGTAGATGTTTTCGCGCAACCAAAAAGGTTTCGAATTTTTCTCCAAAAATGTTTTGTCATACATATGTATTAAGTTAATTTTAGAAAGGGTATTTTTGTTATTTCAATTATTTGAATTATTTCCTCATGACGAAATTTTCCGCACATTCATCGAATTTTGGCGGGAAAAGGTGTGGGGGTATTAAAGTAGATGTTGCTTTCCCAACATTTTTTTTTCGCCATCTTGGATGAGGAATCATCCCAATTTTACTCCAAATATTTAACATTTCTTAGCAGCAGAGAAAAGGGATCAAAAAGTGAATCGAAAAGAAAAGATGAATTGAAATAAGAAAATGTTTGGAAGAATTTACACATAAGGCAATCATCCTATCTACATATTTATCAGATATGAAAAGGACAATTGCATTTTGTTAATTACCATATATATCAAAATCAAACACAACTTGGGCTTAAATATTTATGAAAGGCTAATGAAAATGCGTTAAAAACATTTTGGCAATTATATGTACATATTATTAAAATCGGCGCAAAAATTCTATTGAATTGGAAATTTATTTTTAGCTCTAGGATTTTATGAAGAGAAAGTTTTCCTTTATGAACTTTTTCTCTGCATCTTTTCTCTGCGTACTCTTTTGCTATTATATTTCTCTGTCACTTTAATGAAAGATTCGCTTAATAAAATTCTAGGTTCAAAACAATTCAATCGGCGCCCAATTTTCATTTTACTTTAGCTTTGTTTTAGAGTTAGAGTAGTAAAATGCCATTCCCCATAATGGTCAAAGCACAACAAGTCATATGTACTACTGGGATGACCGATCGACCCTATATTGGGGAAAATCCAAAGTTCTAATAAGACAGTGCAAAAAAAGCACAGAGAAAACGAGTATTATGCGTCTCTGACTCGTTACTATAGAACAGTGGGCTCACGAAAGACCGAATCCGGTATTTTCCGGTGTTTCGTCGTTGGTGTTTTGTATTTTGAAAATAAAATTTTCGTTTCAATAATTTTCACCTTGAATTTTTTCAAATGATTATAGGGTCGTTTAATCACTCCAGTAGTAATCGGAACATCATTTTAACACGCTTAATAATTTCATCAGGAATCGTATGTCAATAAACCATTTAAATTCTGATTTTATTTATTTCTTTGCATGTAAATTACATAATTATTTGCCATATTTTTTGTTTAGTTAATGAAGTCATCAAATAGATAATTGCAGAAAATCATTTCTTGGCGATTATTTTATAAATTTAATATTTTTTTCTATCAATTTGATTTGCTTAATATATTTATTATGTTTTTACAATGCATTCACTTGGTCCTCTGTGACCAAATGGCAAATAGAAAATAGATTAACGTTAAATTGATCTGCAAATAATCATTCACACTTCTTATCAATCCCACTATATTCAGTATGGAAACAAAAATCAGTTTGGTCTGCTCGTTTTCAATGATTCAGTAATGTAAGTACATAATAATGCAGGAGTTCCACTCCCCCGCTCCCTTGTGTTGAAAAATACATCAAACAATCAAAAACGTACAAAATAATCTATAAATGATTGACATGGGAAAACAAAGTATGGAAGGGATTAGTAATCATCTGATAAGGATTAAAAATGTTTATAAAAGATGATTATCATTTATCATTATCACTTCCCCATCCTCCTTTTCATAAAATAAATCAAAATGGCAATTGATCAACCCCGATATTTAAATAATATAGATTCTATGAATTTTTTAACGATATCTTCTACATATTTGACGTATCGCCAAGATTTCGATTCATATTCTGAATGCGTCACTTTTAAAAATCATTTTTATATTGGATTTTGGAAAAAATTTCGACGCGACTCATGTGAAAGTCATATCCACTGCCCCAGGTTTAAATTTTTTTTGGCAGGCACTATTACTCCTGCACCATTACAGCCCAAGGTTTTTCAACCGGTGTCCATAAAAGTCCAAAGGAAAACAATATGAAGCGAAAGAGAATGATTTTCTCTTCTATCTTATATTGTCTTTTCGCAGCGAGAAGAAAAAGGGGAAAGCAAGAGATAACATTAACAGACACTGTAAATTCTTACTTTTTTTCAAATAATTCTTTTATTATTATAAAAAGATTTATTGGTACTAATCATGTTCCTACTCCTGTTTATTGTGTTCCTTTCTTCCTTGGCCTTTTGGAATTTTGTGTGGAAACGTCGTTGTCTTCCGCCCGGCCCAGTTCCGCTCCCAATTTTGGGCAACACTCTTTCCTTCTTCAATCGGTATTTATTTATTTTTTTAACTTTATTTATTCATATGGATGAATCAATCTTCGTCCTTAAATTTTCTTTTTATCCTTTTAAAAGAATCCCTGATTTATTAGTTCCATCTATACACCGTTCCAAGAATGGGCACAACAGTTCGGGCCAATCTACACATTTTGGCTGGCCGAAACACCTGTTGTTGTGGTCAGGTATTTTATTGCACCATTAAGTTCAATTTTTAAATTATTCTTCAGCGATTATAAATTGATGGTGGATCTGTTTGTTAAACAGGGCGATTTATATACTGGCCGTCACTTTTTCACGGAATTCGCCAAAGCGAGTAAAGGTAGAAAAAAAATACAAGAATCGAGAAAATTGAGACTATTTGCGTGTGGTAACTGCTAATACTGGTCCATTAATTTTTTTTGCCTCGAGTCGTTTGAAGATGTGGATATCGGAAATTATTACAACGAAAACTTTCCTTCAGTATAGGATAGGATCGGTTGTTAGTTTTCAATTTTTGAAAGTATTTTGGTGTTGGCGATCTGTCTTTTTTCTCTTTCTCTGATAATGTATTTTGTATTCTTTTCATAAATTGGCCTCAATCAGGGTGTCCCTTTCCAAACCATCAAAATACGGCATTTGTCTTTTTTCGGTGCAAAAAATACGGCAAAAATACGGCATTTTAGGTGCAAGATGCGGCAAAAAATACGGCATCTTTTAAAATGTGAAATAATCGAATTAAATTATTCAAAAATGTTTATTCCGCATATTTCTTACTACTTTCCACTTTGTCAAGCAATTGTTGGTTGGAAGAAAGAGATCACGCAAGAGTAGTCTTCTAGTCTTTGGCGGTTGTACAGTTCATCTTCTCTTGAGAGGTGCCGGCGGTCCCGACAGGGGCCTTCGGAGAAATTTTTGAGAAATTTTGGTCACTTTCATAAGAAAATTGCATGTTTTTTGAGACTACTTTTTTATAAAGACCACATAAAGTATGAGGGTGGCGGCGGTCCCGATAGGGGCCGCCGGTGAAATTTTTGAAAATTCAGACTGTTTTTCTTAAGAAAGTTGACCATTTTTTTTTTGCTTAGAAACATTTTTATGAGGAAATTTCAATGTATTAATGGGTGCTGGCGGCCCCGATAGGGGCCGCCGGAGAAAATTTTTGAGAATTTAGTTCATTTTCTTAAAAAAATGATCATTTTTTGATCAAAATGCCAAATTTTCAAAAATACGGCAAAATACGGCATTGGGCAAAAATACGGAAAAAATACGGCGAGACAGACAAAAATACGGCAAATGCCGTATAAATACGGCTGTTCGGACACCCTGGCCTCAATCCTAACTCGAGGTAAAAAAATAAATGGATCATTATATTATTTAGTAGTTGGATACAATATATGTAGTAATATATTAGTTTGTAAGTTTGATAGTCTGCTTTAGAAAATATATTCTATAAAATAACCACCTCTCGTTTTTTTCCAAATATGGATATTCATAAATGTAAATTATCCCTTTTCCTTTTTTTCAATTATAGCCATTGGGGGTTTGACTGGCATCACGGTATCCCAGGGTGAACAATGGAAAGTGTTGCGACGATTTGCCATGCAAAGCATGCGAACTCTTGGCATTGGAAAGGCGTCCCATGAAGAGAGTGTAAGATCCATAACCAAAAAACAAATAAAAATCACACAAATTATCACTTTTCAGTTTTTAAAGGACATCGATGAGATGATAAAGGCATTACGAGCAGACATTGAAGCAACCGGTGGCCATAACAAATCGCTGAAGTTGCATCTTGACCGTTTGATTGGCTCTGCAATAAATCGCATTGTGTTCGGATACGCATTCGATGATGTAAGTTCAGCGGATTCCCTTGGAGCCGAGCCATAGAATTTTTCAATTTATCTAGTTTTTGATGAAAATTTGCCATTTCAATCGTTTTAGAAAATTTAAAATTTCTTATAAAAAATATTAAGGACACCTGATAATTTTAAATAAAATTTATTTATTTCTACGCTTATTATTTTCCTAAAATTATATTTTTTCTGTTAAAATGAATTTTTTGGAAGTTTTAATAAATAATAATTAAACAATGAGCAAATTGTTCAATTTAGGATCATTTGGAGGAATTCTTAGAGCAAAAGGCCGTCATGGATGACAATGACAAACTGCAAGCTTCCATCCGGGGCAACATCCTGGCCGGCTTCATCTGGCTTCGTCATTTCCCACCTTTCGCCTCAACTTGGGCCCAAATTGACGCGAATACAACGGCCGAATTCAAATTCATCGACAAGCAAATTCAGAAGCGAATTGGGGAGAGAGAAGCGGAGAGAAGCAGTGCTCGGCAGGAGCCGAAGGATTTGCTGGACTGTTTCCTGGACAAAATGGAAAATCAGAAGCATGTGGCGGATGCAGAGGAGGAGGAGGATAAGGAGCGGAAACATTTCAAGTAAGGCGCAGATGGGCACATTCCCAATTTTATTGACTAAAAATTGTCTTCTTAAAATATTAAAAAATCGGAATTTTTTGATGAATATCACCTTAAAGATATAGCATTTATATCATAATCATTATTTATCATTATGATGATTTGTTCTCAA
The DNA here is from genome assembly GCA_001026735.1 of Rotylenchulus reniformis. NCBI lineage: Eukaryota > Metazoa > Nematoda > Chromadorea > Rhabditida > Hoplolaimidae > Rotylenchulus > Rotylenchulus reniformis. The sequence continues at coordinate 882 of LDKF01002802.1, read as the reverse complement.
TTAGCTAGCATCAATTACCATTCCTTACCACTATTTCCGATTACAGTATGCCCAATCTGCGTACCTTTTGTTTTGAATTGTTCTTCGCTGGCCAGGTTTGTTATTTCTTCAATCCTGAAGGAAAACCCGGCGAAAAATAATTAATTTGTTTAGGAGACAACAGCCAGCACTTTGAATTTCCTCCTCCTTTATGTTCTTTTGGATCAACAAGTCCAGGGCAAAATCCATGCCGAATTGGATCAATTCATGTCGGAGAAGGATGGCGAAACAATGGTCACTCTTGCCGATCGACCTTGCTTGCCCTATGTGAACGCCGTGATCAATGTGAGTAACATTAATAATAAATTTCATCAGTTTTACTAAGTTAGTTCTTTTTTTCTAAAATTGATATAAACAAAATAAAGCAAATTGATGATTAATATTTTTAAATTTATTTTATTATAACTCCATTTTAGGAAATAATAATCAACTTCCCCCAATTTATTTGAAAAGTTATTTAACTATTAAATCAGACTTTACGCATAAGTATCAAGGGTAGTAAATTTAATATTATGCGAAAACAGGGGAAGATCTAGGATTTCGGCTTGGAGGGCGTACCAATGTCCATGGGCTTGGAGGGGGTACGCATACGCATGCCAAGGGAAATTTTGAAAGATTCATATTTAGGGTGTATTTTTTTTGGTGAAAAGTTGGTTCTTAAAGGCGTATTTTTCATTTTTCTTTAAAAATTTAGTAATTTTACTCTAAATTTGTCAATTTTTGGACTCCGGCGGTCCCGATAGAGGCCGCCGGAAGAAATTTTTGAGATTTTAGACCAATTTCTTTCGAAAATTTTTCTTTTTTGAGGGTTTGGGAGGTACGTACCCCATCGTACCCCCCCCC
>LDKF01002798.1:4657-18305 GCA_001026735.1 Rotylenchulus reniformis | reverse complement strand
ACTTTTTTAATTTTATGATGGAATTTTAGATATTGCTTTTAACCTATAAAAGTTCTTAGTTATAAATCTGCATCTAAAAATCAATATACCTAATCTCAATAAATAAATCTAATAAAATAAGCTACAAAATGAGCCTAAAAGCTTGTAGTGGACTAACATGAAAAAAAGTATGGCCCAATTCACAGTATTTTAGCCATAACTGTTAGCGAGGTTGAATTTATTCATTTAAAAATCAGATAAAAACCAGGGAAGCGATCTGTTCTCCTTTTTATGATTAGTTGTTTTGTTCGATCAAATAAAAAATCTTAACTTATTTATCCAATTTTCTCCTCTCCAGCAGAGAAAGGCACATATGTAGGTATTTAAAAAAGAGCAGAGAGAGTCAGAGCGGAAGATTTGAAAGATGTTTAAAACCGTAAAAAGGCAAATTTTAAAAAATCTCTTCACTGCTTTCCATTGGTGGAAGAAGATTAAAATTTTTTTCCGGTTTCTAGGGTGAGAATATTATGCCCAAAACCACCTTTCTTCCAATTAAATGTATTTTTTAAATATTTATTTGGGTATTTCTGATCAATTCCTCTTAATTTTTAGGCACACATCTTCGGATTTCTTCCACCCGATGAGCGCATTCGGTTGGAGAGAGTGTGTCAACGTTGGCGCCAAGTTGCTCGGACATTTTGTTGGACTGAATTTAGAATCCTGACGCTGAAACGAGACCAACAGGCGGTTAGTTAGTTGTGAATAAAATCGCAATTTTCTGATCAGTTTTAAATTCAACACTTTTATGATTGCGCGATTTTAACTAATTGAAAAACAAAAAAAACTGTTCTTTTTGGTTAACACAGAAACATCAACTTAACCGCTTAGATCATAAATGTAAAAGGCAAATAATATATACAAACAATTAGATCTGTGGTTTAACGATTCTGGTTTTAAGAGAGTCACCGGGTTTCTTTTTTAAAAATTTGTAAATTCTTAAACTCAATAAAATTTAAGCTTTTGTCAATGGAAATTAAATTCCTTCTTTATTTGTTTCCTTCTTATATGAAAATTGAGCAAGTTTCTGCTTATAATAAGTTTTAGTGAGCAATTTATTGTTTATATTTAAATGGTGCCTGCAGTCTTGATAAATTTTAAAAATCAACTGATGTAAAATTTGACATCCCTTTCCTTTAGAGCTGTCTTTTTTACAAAATTAAAAAATTACGCGAGAAAATACGGAAATTTATTCCTTCTTCTTGAAAAGTTGATTTTTTCGGATTGAATTCAATAATGAATATTATTGGGAAAACTTTTTTTCAAAAGAATTTCCAATTGAAGTTAGCTAAAAATTGTTATTACTAGCTTTTGGCCTTCCTTTGGCATTTTGCTTAGATCTATCGTTGCAATTTTTGCTAAACATTCCTGCAATTTTTGCAATTTTGGCTAAGCATAAAGAATGCTTAAAAACCTTCTCACGCCAAATATTCAGGATAATTGGGCAAAAATTACATTTTTTGACTTAAAGAAACTTTTTGTGCCATTTTTCCTTCTCATATAAGTGACAATTATGTTTGTTAAATGAAATTATTGTTTTATCATTTTGTTGATGTTACCATCGCCATCATATTCAGTTGGCCAAGTATCGGACTCTGATCGATAGATGTGCTCCACACCTGCGCGAGTTGTGCATTACGGTGATCGGCGAATTCAAGGTGGATCAGTGGGCCAAGATGCAAAATTTGCGTCATTTGCGCTTCGACGCGCGCGTGGGATCCTATACGCTGCGCGTGGTTGCGGAAAACTTGACACGTCTGCAGAACATCCATTTCTCCATTATCGTGAGTGGAGGAGATCCGACTAATATAGATTTCTCACGAGATTTTCCGAGATCTTTAGATTCATAATTAGGTATTGAGAATTTGGCGCTACCTGAAAGAAGGTCGGTCTTAAAAATCCCCAAATTTAACAGAGGGACCCTTTACATTTGGAAACTAAAAAGATTGATTTTCATTTTTTTCATTTTTGCCTAAAAGGGTCTCCCTTTTAATGGGTTTTCAAGACCAATCTTTTAAACGGGTGCCGGCAGTCCCGATAGAAATCGCTGGGAAATTTTTTGAGAATTTAGAACTTTTTGTTTGAAATATTTACCTTTTTACCCCACTTCTCACCTACCCCCTGCCCACCTCAGGGTCAACCACATTTGCAGTGAAGTGGGGGTGGGTCTGAACCCCCCCTTAGCAGGTATGATTTTCGGTATTCCTTTTCACACATATGGTTTTTAACATGTGGGTTTTTCGCATATATGGCTTTTTAATAAACATGCATCAGAAGAATGTTTTGAATTTGTTTCTTTATTCCGCTCGGCGCGCCAATATTTATTGGTGCGATTTTTGATCTACATTGTTTATGATAAAGCGAAATAAAATTAAGCAAATTTTAATTTAAAAATTGGATGGGTTTTAATTCTTAATTTGGTCATATTCAATAAATTCAATAATTCAATAATGTCACACCACATCTCTTTTGGTATAGCTTCATTTCTCTTTTTTGGATCCCAGCAGGACCAGGACCGGTATGGCATTTTGGCATTGCATGACCTGTTGCGCGTCAATAACACCTCGCTGCAATTACTGCGCCTTCCGCTGTGCAACTCGCGAAAACTATCGTTGCGCCTTTCGACTTTGCCATCCACTCTCCGTACGTTGCAAATCAATGATCGCAAATGCAAAGTGATCGACGAGGAGAAATGCGACCGAATCGATGAACTCCTGGAAGTCGCCGCCTCTTGTTGTCCCCAACTCGCCATGTTGCTGTTGCCATCGGCAGTGGCCATTAGCAAGCTGTCGCTGTCCAAGCTGGCTCAATTTGAAAAGTAAGTTTCAGCGAAATGACATTATTTAACCGATCTGAAAAACATTGGGGAACTACTGATTAATTTATTTTTTTACCGCGAATAAGGTAGAGGCCAGTTTATGAAACGAACAAAAATATAAAAGAAAGAGGAAAAAGACAGATCGCCAACACCAAAATAGTTTCAAAAATTTAAAACTGACAACCGATCCCTATCCTATACTGAAGGAACGTTTTCGTTGTAATAATTTCCGATATTCACATATTCAAACGATTTGTGGTAAAAAATTAATGGATCAGTAATCGTCAACATCCAAACATGAATACCGCCAAGGATAAAATTCAACAACGACAAAATTACTAAAAAAACACAATATTAAAGACAGCCTTTGTTTTATTGGTCCGAATTTTTTATTTGTAAAGGGCCAGTTATTTAAATTCCGCACGTCACCCGAAAGTTTAACTTAAAAAACTAAATGTAATAGCGTATTGTCATCACCAACCAAAAATCTAAAATATTACCAAAAGCTTATTTTGCGAAAACACAATTTTTTCATTATTAGCAAGCGTTTCAACGTAACAATCTGAAATGTTACCGTATTTTCCCTAAAATAAGGAGCCCCCTTATTTTTTAAAAGTCCCTCCATGTTGCCCCTTATTTTAAGGATGCCTTTTATTTTAGAGATGCCTCTTATTTTTTCAAAGGTTATTTTGGTCTATGCCTCCTTATAAATCACTTGTCGCTCAATTGTCAATCATTCATTTTTATTTTTTTCGCAACAATCCAAGTATTAATTCTCCAAAATATAAATAAAATATGGGTTAGAAAACTTCCGAAATCTCTTTTTATTAAAATATTTTCAAGCTTCGAAACAAACAATTGAAAAAGTATTAGCTCAACGAAGTAAACTAGACTTTTCTTGCCTAAAAACAAAATCCCTCCAAAATTATTCCATTATTTTACATTTTTAAGACTTAAAAATGGATAGATTAAAAAAGTGAATGTACTGAATTTACTTAAAATTATTCATCCTAGTTTATAAAAAACAATTCATTCGATACTTATTTACAGTAGTTGAATAATTGTAATTTGTAAAAGGAAAAGTGGATGAACATAGAAAAGAAAATCAGACAACAATATGGTTTAACCAACATGTTTTCGGGTCATAAATCGAGAACCTGAAATTTGAAATTCTCTAGCAATTTGCGCTGATTATAGAAATGCCCCTTATTTTAGGGATGCCACTTATTTTAGAGATGCCCCTTATTTTAGAAGGCCCCTTATTTTAGGGAAAATACGGTATCCATAATATTATCAAATTCCTCAATAGTTTTTCCCATAAAGTTTGCGCCATTGGTATTAGTCAAGATAAGAAGCAAAAAAGGCACGACATATTATATGCCTTTTTCTCTTATTGATGTTTTCCCTAGACGACATTTTAGACAATTTGGGCACTAAGATTTTTGTTATAAATGCATAATTGTTTAATTTATGAAATCCACTATTTTTCGATTTTTATCAAAATAAAAAAATAAATAATTGCAAATAGCTGCTAAATCTCGAAACAGGTGGCACAAATCTTCCAGTAGAAATTATTTAAACAATCTTGCAAACATATTGATCCATTATTTTTTAACCCAAAAGTTATCGGTCGTGCAATAGTATCAATGAGCATTCGTTTTCTTTTTCTTCAACACTTTTTCATGAACTGGGAAAGGAAGGCAAACAGAAGAGTGACAAATGCTGGAAAATGGATCACTTACTTATATAGGTGGAGATGTGAAGGAAATACAAAGAATAATTACATGAACTGGGATACAAGTGAGAAAGAATACCACTAAGAAATATTATCACACGTGACAAGAATCTTATGTCGATCATGCTCATATCCACAACAATCTACACCAGGTTTTGGGGAGATTTTGATGCTGAATCTGATATCAATTGGCTACATATATGAAATAAAAATCAAAATTCTTAAATATTAGGACCTAATTAGGGCCTTTTTTTAAACTTACTAAGCCAAAATNGGTATGCCAATTTGATTATGAAGTTTATTACGATCATAATGATGATATTTAGGAATTGAATGCTACAAAGACGATCCGTCGGGGAAGGGGGAATGGGGAGGAGGGAAGTGCTCTCCAAAATTTGACAATTGTTACAAATTGGAGTGCACAGACGGAGAAGTTCATCGTGGATGCCTTGGCGGGGATTGTAGTGGCAATAATACCGTTTTCCGTGGTGAGCATTGCAAAGATCCTGGCGGAGTGAAGAAATGTTACACTTGCTCAACCGATTGGTGCAACGGGGCTAACCATCACAGTATGGATAGCAAGCAAACTCTTATGTTGCTGGGACTGCTTGGAGCAATGACCGGTATAAAGGGATCACAAAGTTTAATTCAACCTTCACTGTTTTTTGTGTTTTTATCTTCGATTCTGTATTTTAGGAACAAAGAAGGATCCCGAACTAATACGCACCGATTCGTTGGGACCCATTCAATTTATTGAGCATCCGCCCTACATTATCATATTTATTTGGGCCACAAATGGTTACCCTGTATTTTTATATTAATTTTCTATCTGTTTTTTGTTATTTTCGGCGTGCTTTAAGCATGCAATTCGGCGTAGCGCCGTTCGTCGGTTCTTAATGACACCAAAAATACATATAAAAATAATATAAAAATACTTAACCCTTTGTGGCTAAAATAAATATGGAAATGCCGTGATGGCGCGGAGCTTTATAAGTTGGAATTGGAATGGATCCCTAACGAATCGGAATCGGAGTGTATCAGTTCAATTTACCTTTGTTATAATCAGCGTAGAAAAGCCAGAGAATTCCAGCTTTTATTTTAGCTCCTCGATTTTATGACGCGAAGACATGTTGCATTAAATCATATTGTTGTCTGATTTATTTTTCTCTGTTCATTTTACTCTTCTTAAAGCAGTTTATAATAAGGAATTCGCTTCATAAAATTGAGAGTTCAGATAATTTTTATTTTAGCCATGTAAGAATTTTAAAACAGCTTACCGCGTTTATCATATAAGCTTATAAAAACTAATAATAACCAAGCTCTTACCTATTGAACCGGCTTAAAATAATTTTTTTGGCTTTTTCGCATCTGAAAACTTAGTTTTAGCTGAAAATAGATCAAATAGTAGCGGAATTATGCGTTTTTTGAGGGTATTTATACTGTATTCCGATTTTTTGAATCCATCCTTAGTACAAATTACCTACTCTCTATTTAAACTCATATTTCGGATTTAGCAACTTTACAAGTTCATTTTTAACGTCTCTTATGCTTATTTTATGAGGGATGTGAATTTTTCAACGTTTAATTTTTTAGCTTTTTATTTATGGGTGCTTTTCACGTTTGCAGTCTTGGTCATCTATGGCGTCTGGAAAGAGATGATGACCATTTGAGGTGGTGAGTGAAAGGAAGAGCCAGGGAAGTCAGGAAGATCAATTTAAATTTATTATTTCAACAAATATGAAGACTTACAAGGGAACATTTTCTACTGTGACTCGGAATTTGCGTATTCCGTTCCTGCCATTTTGTAGAGCATGTACGACAACCGTGTAAAATTTTAATATTAAATTCCCTCGGAGTTAGGAAATAAAGATTTATTTTTAAATTTTCGATAAACGGTCGCTCATCCACACCGATAATCCACACACTGGTGTGGCATCCATCGTTCAATTTATAATTAATCTTAATCATATTATTTGTTAGTTCATATTCATTATTTTTTAATATATGATAATTCTCAATCATTTTTTATGGCGCATCGCTTAACAGAAATTATTGATGGTACGATTGATGCCATTCCGATTGGTGGATGATCCGCGTGAATGAACGACCGTTTATTTATATTTTTGTTTTCAAAATTAATTAATTTATGTTCTTGTGGTCGAGGGAATTTAATATTAAAACTTACCGCGGTTGTCGTGCATGCTCTACAAAATGGTAGAAACGGAATATGCAAATTCCGAGTCACAGTAGAAAATGTTCCCTTGTTAGCCTTTTTACCAATTTTGCGCCCTTTCCCCAATCTTTTTTAATTTTAATGTCATTTTCACATTTGATCATTAGCGTCCTCAAATCCAATTTCTAGTTGAAATTTCCTTAAAGAAAATCGAAATAATAATAATTTTACTTTTTTTAAAGAGACAGCATCTTATTGTTAGAATTCAAAGATTATCCGGAACAGATTATGACAGATTTGCGTTCATATTTTATCTTGTGAGAGCTTTTAGAATAGAATAGAAATTTAGAGAGAAACAGAAGATTTTCTGTGCCTATTTACAGAGCAGAAAGAGGAACAGAATACATATTGAATAAGATTGGATTAAAAACGCTCTGATGAGGACTCCAATGACTCCAGCTTTAAATTCCCCCAACAATTGGTTCCATTATCTCTGCTAACTTCTTCGTCTTGTCCCAATATTGATCTTTCTATAATCCCATTCTTCTATTTTTTGATAAATTCTTTCATTTTAAAAACTTGTTCAATGTCATTTATTTGAGTTGAACCAGAATCTTGGCTCTTGAATTAGCTAATATTTAATTCCGGACAAAAATATAAAAACCGGGTGCTGAAGCCAGAAGAATAAAATAGCATGAAAAAAGTGAAAAAGGGGATAGAGAACAGTGTTATTAAAAGCTCCGACTTCAAAAATTGTGTTGACCCCGTATGCTAAAAGAAGAAAATGTGCTGTTTACTCCGAAATCAGTGTAAATCGGGAATTGGGGATAAATGGTACCGTTTTTTAACATACGGGCCCCGGAGTCGGAGCGAAGAAAATATTTGATTTGAAAAGCTCCGACTCCGGCAAGAGACAAGGAAAGCAGGCAAATATTGAGGACTAATTAAAAGCAAGGATGCCCTTTTGAGTACGTGATAACCATGCAAAAAAAACACTAGTATCAGTACCAGTACACTGAGGAGAAACACATAACATATTCAAACGCAAAACACGTGAAAAGTACGTGAGTTAGTTTTAAATTTCCATGTGAGGAGCTGGCGGCGGTCCCGATAGAAAATTTTGAAAATTAGACCATTTTTCCTTAAAAAATCGGTCATTTTTTAAATGAAATTTTTTAAGAAATTCACTGTGCGAGGTGGTATCCCCCCGTGCCCTACCCTAGTTATAACTCTAACTCGGTAACCTAGATAAAATTAGTTGTGTAAAAAAGAACAAAAAAAATTGCAAATTAACCTAACCCCTTTTGAATTGGTCTACTGGATTTTGGCCATAATTTTTTAGGCATAACTTCATTATTAATATACCATTCAAATGGGCATAAGCTCATCTCGAAGCTAATTTTTTGCTCTATTGAAAAAACAAAAATACATATAAAATTGTTCAGACTCATAAATAAGAAAACTAATCAAAGGTTCTTTAATGTAGATAAAATGGTTCTTTTAAAAAGGTCATTTGATGTAACTTTTTGGATAGGATTTTTTAAGAAACGGGCTATATTTATCAGATCGTTTCGTAAAAAAATTCGCTTTTTAAAACCATTTTATAAATTTGAGTTAAATAAAATCAGCGATTCTTTCAGTTTTTATATTAATTCATCTATGGGTTTTGCACATTTTTACATTAATTTTATTCAATAAAAGCATTTTACAAAAAATAGTTAGTGCCTAGAAAATGACCAAGTGTAAAGGTAATTCAATATCTTGTTACATATCCAACTCAAAAAATTGAAAATATAACATAAGCGGTCTAAATTTGTTTTAACATTGAGAAAGAATATATTCTTTCGGTTAAGGCGTTAAAATGATCAAGAAAATTAATTTAGGATTTGACGCACCAAACTTAAAAAATGGTCTAAAAATTCATTCGCCCAAGACAAATAGGTCCTGACCGACAGAGAAAATGGCAGAGCAAAAATATTTCCTTAAAATATAGCGAAGATCAGTGGAATAGCATTGGTTTCAATTCCTAAGTAAAATTTTTGGACCAATAATGGATGTTCATCAATGTTTTCACTAAAATAACAACGAGAAATGACTTGTCTTTAAAGTGTGACTAGACAGGAAGATGCTAGGCCCTCAGATTTTTTGATTAAATCGGATGAAATTTATGTTCATTAGAAATATTTGGTTAAAGCCCACGAAAAATAAGTTTTCCCCTCGATTCAAATTCGTTAGAAACTGGATTTTTCTGATTTTTGGATTTGTTCATGACAATTGTTAGGTAATTTTTTTTCTTTTATCCTATTTTGGTATAAGAAGCCTATCTTAGATTAACTAATTCCGGATGATTGTACTTAAAATTCGTTTTTAAACTTTTATATAAAATTTAATATTCACATGTTGAAAAAGAGAACTTTTTATGAAACGACCTAGTAATTATAGAATAAAAAATTTAAATTCTTTCACCTGTTGTATCTTTGATCTTTTGATTTGGCCGTATCAAATGGTGCAAGGTGTGAAGAAAATTGTCACGATTTCATCGAAAATTTAACCGTTTTTCTAAATTTTATTTAATGAGCGATAGGCTAATATTTCATTACAAAAATCCAAATTTTGATTAAAAATAACTACTTAAAAATCCCACATTTGGATAAGATCATGAAGCAGATCATCTTAGGTCGGGATCTTGATAATCACTAATTTGTGTTTTTCTGATTTATCTGGATCAAAATATGTTTTGATTTTTTTCGGTCATGACATCGACAAAAGATGACCAAAAACTTTAATAATTATAAACTAAAAATATCATATTTGGAGGATTGATAGTTTGGAATTGGCCCATAAAGGGCCAAAATATTTTTTTGTGTTCTAAAATAATCATTTAAATGCTTCAAAATCAGTTGAAAAAAATTAGATACTTTGTTTCTACCAGTTGGTATGGGGGGAGGGAGGGAGAAATTTTAATCCATCACTGATAGTTCTTGTTTATATTATATTTAATCTTTTTTGTTTCATTTTTTATTTGACATTTTAATATTTAACTATTTTGTAATTTCCATCAGCTTACTATATAAATATAAGGAGAAGGTTTACTATGTTTACTATCTCATTTTATTCGGTGAAAAGTATTTCGACTTCTAAATAAAAAACGGAATCCAACAAATCTGACTTTGGCTCGATTCATCGAGAGTTTCGAGCAGTCATTTTTTATACCGAATCATATCATCATTGTTCATATGATATTTTGTTAATAATTATGTCCTCTCCGATGAATGGCGGAACAGAAAAGTAGAATGAATGATATGAGTAGGGGAACACAGAAATAAGGAATATAAAAATTAATGGGGATGGCGAGAAATGACTTGCTACAAGAGCACAAAATAAACAGTACATCAAAGATATCATCCAAACAACTCCTTCAAGCCACACGCGGCTGCTCCTATAACTCCGGCAACTGCCCAACAACCGACATAGTATCCAACTTCTTTGAACGTTTTGTAACCAGAGGGCGACGACCTTTCCCAATTCTCGAGCACAAGTTCATCCACTTTCTCGCATATAGTCATAAGCGTGCCCATCATACCTGGTAATGTAGATGCCTTATAGTCACGAGCACATAGTATGTCGTCTCGTTTTCTTCGAATATTTTTTGGCTCAATTTCGTCCTCCAACATGTCGAACAACCCATCAATTTCCTCCATGGACATTTTCCCATTTGCGTCCTTGTCGCTAAACTCCATAAAAATGCGCATTTGGTACTTAAGCATGGAATATCTTATCTTTCCACTATTTCCAACAGGCAGAATATTGATGAAATCTAAATGGACGGTATCAATTAAGGAAGTTTATATTAACTGGAGCCCTTAAAGAACTATGGGTTTTTGAACAATTCTGCGCTTTACCCTAGGTTTCAGTTGTACTAAACTCGAATCATTATTCGTTCTGGTAGATGCTTCCGTTTTTACAAAATAATAGAAGGGACTATATGGTTTTAGTACATTTTCAAATATATATTTTTTGAATTTTTTTTTGGCAATAAATTCATCGAAAATGATATTCCAGTTTTTTTCGAAACTTGATCAGAAAGCAAAATTGACCGAAAAGCATTAGATAAGTAACATGGAATTTGGTTATATTCAATCATGATTGGGCAAGCCTAATCCACATTTATATTCTTAAACAATCAGAAGCCTTTGTTAAAAAATGACAACATTTTATCAAAAATAAATTTAATTTATGAAAAATTTAATAGATCGAGCTAGAGCTTTGAAATCCCAAGGGCGACGTAAGTAATTGCACGAAATCATGGTTTTTTAAATATATACAATTTAATATATTTCTACCGATAGCATCGTCAGGAAACTTCTGCAATGCAACAAGCCCGGTCATTATGTATCCAATTGATTGGTTAACCAGCTTTAATGTCATCCACGGAACGATCGATGTCGGCTTTTTGTTGAGCTTGGTAATTAACTCCACCGAATCGATAGCATTTTTCAACTCCTTTTGCGACATTTTACCATCATTGTCGGTATCGGCCATCTTCAAAAAAGTTCTGAACCCGAACTTCATCACTTTTAATGCTAAAATTTGCTGGAGCAGCTCATCACTCAGCTTTCCCTTGGTTCCATTTCTGATTTGCAGCATGGTTGTATTGTCGGCTAGCGGGGTCTTCAAAGCAGGGATGGATTCCATTATCAATAAAAAATGTAATTAGGACAAAATAAAAATGGACTAGAAAAATTAACAAATAATATAATATTTCTAAACTTATAAAATGATTTTCCATCAAAAGATTTCCCGTCATGAAGCCTGAACTTACATTTCATAAGGGATTGTCATTTGCTATAAAACTTAAGATGTCTATCACCACTATTTGGCAAAAAGTTCAATAATAGATTTATACTTAAGCTGAAAAAGGAATTTATGGGTATATTTAATAGAGTCCGAAAAAATGCACCAAAAAATTCCAGAATATACCCTAAAATACTAAAATATGCCATAAATACGATCGAAAATTCGCCAAATAAAAATTAAAAAATTCCTCAAGCGGCATAATAAACTATTTTTAAAGCGGAATTTGCTATGCATTTTTAAGAAAAAAAGAATTTTAGATTTTTCCAGATCCATGAATAGGAGATCCCGATTTTGAGGAGATTTTTTTGAAAATAAACATTTTTCTTAAAATATTTGATAATTTTATTTTAAAAAATTGAGAAGAGAATATATGAAGATTATGGTCATATCCATATGCTCAAAAAGTACTAAAATATGCAAGAAATCCCGTTAGATGTTTCAAATCGTGCGGCCAGAAGTGTCAAAATGGATATTGAGAGGAAAATAGGTGCTAGGGCATTAAAAAATGCAAAGTATTGCATAATTTTATGCTCTATCTTCTGGTAATTTTAATTTTTCGAAATTCGGACAAATTTTCGCGAAAACCTTTTTTACGATATTTACGAAAAATTCCGACTTTTTGGCCGAATTACGAGAAATAAAATATGCCAGAAAATGAACATACAATTCTGCATAAAAGCTTTTTATACTTTCGGATTAGCAAGTCTTTCTAAAAATTTTGGACAGACTTGGATATGTGGTGGTTTTTTAATACCCTAGCAATTTTCCTGTAAAATTTCATTTTGAGACTTTTGGCCGAAACGACATAGCACCATTTCAAATCATTCTAGAAAAGCTTTTTATTTTACTGGTTTCATCTTCAGACAGTTCTGAACTTCCAAAAATATGCATTTGCATATTTTCGGATTTATTTGTTAGTTAGTTATATCTTAATATAGCAAACATCGCACAGGGAACACTAACAACCTTTAAATTAAATTTATTACTTTATAAAAAAATATATATGTTTTTGTGGCTATATCAAAATTTTAAACAGAAATCAAAATATATGCAAAATATACAGATAATTCTAATTCTGCGAAAAAATTATTTCTTGTTTTTGACGAGATTTTGAGTTGTTAGGAATACTTTTTGATGGAAATTCAATTTAAAAGATTCTTCTTATTTTCTTTTGGGACAGCATTTAAAAAAAAACTTTTTGAATGGTATGGCACTTTTTGAGCAATCCGATTAAGTGCGGTAAGCTGAAAATTAGAATTTTGGCCAAAAATAAAGAGTCCGATTTTTATTCATTTGGTAGCTTTGGAAAATGTAATCCACCTGTTCCTTGGTCCCATTGTGTTGTTGCTTGGCCGTGGTGCTGTTTCCCAGGAGCGAACTCTCGGTTTCATCCCCCTCGGTTGATTCCTTGGGAGTAATGTTGTTCTTCTTTTCGTGGGACTCTTGAGGAGCCTGTCAGAAATAGTTATAAATTTACGAATAGAAAATTTGTAAATTTTACCGGCACTCGTGCTTGCGAAGGCAGATGGAGTAGAAACACGGAGAGAAAGAGAACGAAGAAGAAGGGGGAGAGGGACATATTGGGGAATTGGATTGGCGGGAAAAGTTCTGAGGAGAAAAGTGATTGAACAGGCATTTATGATAAAACGTATCAGCAAAATTTTTTTAAAAATGAAGAATAATTATAATTAGCTTCTTTTTATTTGCTTATTTGACGGATTTATTTTCTGAAGCTAAGATACAAAATAAAACATTACAATTACCCTAAACTGAGATCTGAACACTGATTTGTGTGACTTCATTCAATAATAGAGAGGAGGCATTGCTAGGATGTAAAAACCCATCAGTTAGACAATATCCAATTGGTCAATATTCCAACAACCTTTTTCGCTTTAAATTTTTTTACAAATGTTTTCATTTTCAATTTTCGAAATTTGAATAAGTTATAGAATACAAACGCCCTAGCACTGGTATTGAAAGGTGGTGGGTTAGGAAAATAAATCATAGCTGTCCAAGGGGGGTCAGACCC
>LDKF01002797.1:0-18074 GCA_001026735.1 Rotylenchulus reniformis | reverse complement strand
GGGGGGGGGCGAAAATTTTTCCTGGCGACGCCCTTTTCAGGTAGGGGATTTTTTAGTAAAAATTAAGTTTTTTTTTATTAAATTCACAGTGTTGAGGGGTGCCAGCGGTCCCGATAGGGGCCGCCGGAGAAAATTTCGCGTTTTTAGACCATTTTCTTACGAAAATTGGTCATTTTTTGCAGAAATTTTCACTATATTGAGAGGTGCCGGAGGACTATAGCCCCTCCCTCCCCCGGCCCACGCCATTGGTCTCGGCGATCCCGATAGGGGCCGCCGTGGAACAAATTTTTCTTAAAATTGACCAAATTTTTGTTTTGGTGAAAAATTTTTCAAAAATTCTTACCAATTAATTCTTTAACAGGGGAACACTCTGACCAATTTTTAACAGGTTTTAAAGGTAAAAATTCAAACCTTAATTGTCACATTGCCTCTGTTAATTTTGCGCATGTTGAAGCAACCGTCGGGATCACATCCCACGTGAACTAAGAATTTAAAAATGATTTAATTATTGTTTTAAAAATCAATAATATATACAATATTAATTAAAAATATCCTAGTTTTTGATTTATGTGTTCTTTTTTAGATAAGGTTTTTCATAAAAAATAACAACCTTTAAATTTATATGTACTCATTAAGATAGTTAAGCTTTTGTAATCAAAAAAGTTTAGGTTTCTTTCTAAAAAAAAATTGTTTCTACACAGAAAAAACCATATTGAAATTATTCAATTTTTTCCAAAAATTAAATGTTTTTCTCTTTTAGGGAAAAAATTAACTTTTTTTAAAATTAAAACCACAATTTTTAAAGGAATAAAAAACATAAACTTCTAAAAAACCTCAATAGAAGACAGGGCAATTCAGAATTGGGACCGGAGCCGGTGCAGGTAGTTCAAAATGGAGCCGAACAGTTGGGCGCTGACCGTACTTTGTGTACGGGGGCAATGGTCGACGACACAGTCCGAATTTGTTCCAGCGACATTGATAAAATCCAAAAAATGATATATTCCGCGGTCGCCAGAGCAAGATCAATTTAAATCCATTTTTGAGGTTGGAATAGAACTTTGAAACGAAAATTACAGTTTGGGTTATAAACCGGCTCTAACGAATCAAAAGAAACGAGTTTGGTGTGAAAAGATAGAGTCAATTATTAGCTACAAAATGAGCTTAAGCCCATCTGAATTGGCCTGCTCTAAAAAAGTTATGGCCAAAATAATCTTTCGTGCGACTTTTTTTGTAAATTGGCCGATATGAGTGATCATTTTGGCAATAAAAAAAAAGTTCGGCGTAAAAATCCCAAAAATATTAAATTTAAAAATGAATTAAATTAGTAAATACTTAAGCAGGGAAAATTGGAATAAAACAACAAAATTAAGTCAAAGGTGAAGTCAGGGAAAATTTTTCGTGAATGGCCGACCGAAGGGAGTCGGCAGATCGACCCTATAGTAAGCGAAAATCAAGCTTCAATGAAACGGAGCAGAGAATAACGAAAATTATGCGTCTCTGACGCGTTGTTATAACAGCGGCTCATGAAAGCTCGAATTCCGCAATGCCCGGTGTTTCGTTGTTGGTATTTTGTATTTTTTTGTTTTGTATTTTTCGATTAAAAAAGACCTGGTTTTCAGGTCAAATTCGTGTTCTACGCATCAGAAAACCCCCGAGGGTAAAATTCAGGCCCAAAATAGGCCAATAATTTTTCCGAAATTTTCATAAGGGTCCCCCCTTATGTTCTGAAGGACCGGCCTAAAAACCGGTTTTCAAATTTGAAACAGATGAGTTTTTCACACCATTAGATAGGTCTAAAAATTAGTTATTTTTCATAAAATTTTGAGACCTATATCTTTGGCCAAAAAAAAAGTTATTCGGGTTTTTCGAAAAACCCGAAAAATTTCAGAAATTTAGGGAAAATTCGGGATTTTTCGAAAAATTCCAGAAAACCGAATCCATAGTTAAAAAGAGCTTATTTTTTAACACTAAATTACTTTTTAAAATAATTCGAAAGCTATTTTCGAAAAAAAGTTATGATTTTATTAATTATTTTTCGAATTTTGGGTGGCCAGATTTTGGACCAAATTTTCAAATTTGAAAAATTTTTGGAATGGGTGAAAAATCTTTGGTAAAAATCCGTTCTAGGGGTTTTTCTGGTGTGTAGAACGCGAATTTGGAATAAAAAATAGGGAATTTCTGAGGCCAAGATGGACCTTTCGGGTCAGGTGCTCAAAAATGACCCGAGGGAGCATTTTTGTTTCATTTACACAGGTCTAACGGCTGAAAATTCCCCCAACAAAGTATATATATTTGGATAGAGAACATATTGAAATTATGCCTTTTTGAATTTCTAGCTCGATGGTAATTGAAAAATTTCAACTTTTCGTTTTGGGTCCCGAAAATTTTCGAAAAATTTTCAATTTTTCAAACAAAAACTTTTTTTTCTCATTAGACAACCCCCCTCGGCTATAGTTTTCCTGGATTCTCCACCCCTGGTTTAGGATACAAAAGTGCAAAAATCAGACCTCGCCCAGATACAAAAACTCCCGATATTTACGATTCAAGTGAGTTGGCTTACCATTCTAATATATAGATAAAACTAGATGCGTGAGAAAATTTTTTGCGGTGCTGTGAAACTGCTTACGCAGTTCTAAAGCTTCGCTACCTAGATAAAAGGGCGAAAAAAATTATTTGCAGGCAAAAGGAATCGAACCCGGGCCCATCCCCCATGCAGCCCGGAGCTCAGACCACTCGGCCAAACCAAAAAATGGCCGAGGTCCCCTCCGGAAAACTCGATTTTCTCCGAATTTTCAGCTGTAACATGGGTTGATTTTGGTGTCATTCGATTCGTAAGAATCTGCGCTACAACTTTTACAAAGGTTATTGTATATGAAAATCCCAAAATAAAAAAGTTATCCCCTCTCAAAGACGAATTTTTCCCAAAAATCCCAAACCTGACCTCATCTAAACATTTACACAGCCTTAACGGCTGAAAATTTCTTCAACAAAGTATACATTTTCGGATAGCTAAGATATCGGGGGAGGTGCTTTTTGATTTTCCAGCTCAATCGTTATTGAAAATTTTCAAGTTTTCCATAGGTGCCTCGAAAATTTTCAAAAAATTTGCAATTTTTCAAACAAAAACTTTTTTTCTACCTATGAGAACCCCCCTCGGGAGTATTTTTCCTGGATTCTTCACCCCCAATTTAGGATACAATAGTGCAAAAACTAAGCCTCACCCAGATATGAAAACTCCCGATATTTACGATTCAAGTGAGTTGGCTTACCGTTCTAATGTATAGATAACTAGATCCCGAGGTACAACCGTGAATAAGATGACATGAAACTGCTAACGCAGTTCTAAAGCTTCGCTACCTAGAAGGGTGCGAGGTTTCCGTGCGAGGTTTCCGCCCAAAAGAGCCGGATTTTTGGGGTACTTGATTAATTTTTGACGTCAGCGTCAAAAAGTTGCGTCAGATGATGCAGTAAGTCAAAATGGACGTCAGATTCGGATTTAGCACCCTCGAAAACCCCCGGGTACCGAAAATCAGCTCTCTAAACACAGGTTTTTGCCTCGGTACTCACTTAGGCCTGGTTTTCTTAGTGTACCGTTGAGTGCCGAGGCCATAACTTTTTTTTGGGTTCATGAAAATTTTTCAAATTTTTTTTATTTTTTTCCTCTCATTATGCGCTATCTTTTTGCTATTTAGACCTAAACATTTTTTTCAACTTAAGGGTTAGTTTTCTAATCCCCAAAGTTGAGTGTGGAAAAACGGGTTGAGTCTTGCCATTTACACAGCCTTAACGGCTGAAATTCGATGAAACAAAGTATATATTTTCTGATAGCTAAGATATCGGGGGAGGGCCTTTTTGATTTTCCAGCTCGATGGTAATGGAAAATTTTCGACTTTTTGTTTGGGGTCCCGAAAATTTTCGAAAAATTTTCAATCTTACGTACGAAAACTTTTTTTTCTCATTAGACAACCCCCCTCGGGAGTATTTTTCCTGGATTCTCCACCCCCGATTTAGGATACAAAAGTGCAAAAATCAGACCTCGCCCAGATACAAAAACTCCCGATAATAGCATTTCACGTGAGTTGGCTTGTCATTCTAATGTATAGATAACTAGGCCGCAGCGCAGGGGATGACCGCGCGGGTAACATTACTTCTATATAGATACAATATTCTAAGCGGGATTTTCGCTAACGCGAAAAGGACTGACTCTAGAAAGATTGGTTTAAGATGAGTACGTAACTTTGTATCTAATTATTTATTAAAATTAGATTATCTAATAGAAAATTTGTATTTACCCTATTAAAATATTAATTTTAACGCTAAAATTTGATGGAATGCCAAGAAAAATACCAATTATTTAATGCTAAAAGATACGTTTGTTAAAATTATAACTACCTGTTAAATATTTTAAAATTTGGTTAAATTATATTTAAATTGCAATTTTGGCGCCAAATGTTGATGGAATGCCAAGAAATTTTAATAATATTGTCGCCAAAAGATGCGTCATATAAAAATGTGTATACCTACCAAATTTCATTAAATTTGGCCCAGACGAATTTGAATTATTAAATTATTAATTTACAACTTATATAAAAAGTTATTAAAATTTTTGAAAGGTTATATATATGAGAAATTTTCTAACATATATTGGGGGCCCATCCAAATGAGGTCGGGCCTACCAATTATATAGGTAGCTGAATAATTAAAAATAAGTTAAGCAATATGCCTAAGGAGCACTACTCAACCAAGCAAAATTCCGCCATCGAGCGACTGATCAGAACAAAAATGTTGTGTGAGAATGTGAGACAGCGATGGTCTGCTCATGAAGTGATCGAGGAGCTGAAGCATCGTGGTCACATTGACCCTGGAGACGGACGTACTGAGTGCGGGTTGCTCAAAAAGATACAGCGTATGCGCAACAGCTTGCTGAAGCAAACTGAAACAGTGGATCAACTGCTGGAGCATTTGCCAGATGTACCCAAAGATCCGTTGTAGAGATCAATAGTTGTACATTGTATGTACTTGTGTATAAAAAATTTTTTGCCATGAAATATACTTTGGGTACATCCTTCAGTTTAATCAGCAGTTGATCCACTGTTTCTATCATTTCCATTAGTATGCTGTACGCATACACTTCCTTCTTTGAGCAACCCGCGGAGGGTTAATCTTCAGGGCCAATACGACTACGACGCTTCAGCTCTTAGATCACTTCATGTACATACCAGCGCTGCTTTACATTGTCACACAGCATCTTTTGTCTATTCTACATATTTGTCTGCTATCAAAGAAACTGAATCTACAAATGAATTAAGTATTTATGCCTTAAAACAAACGTTTTTGTGACGGAATTATTCAACCTCAAATAACTATTGCCCACTGGACACCCAGTGAAAGACCACGCATCAGGTCCACCGTAAGGCCTCCACAGACCTCGATTCTGCTCAGTGTCAATCACCTAGGACGAATGAAAGTGAGCATTTATTCTCTAAAAAGCATGTTTTAGAGCTGAAATTACTCAACCCAAAATGACCTTATTGCCCACTGTATATCCAGTGAAAATCCACGCATCAGGTCCACCGTAAGACCTCCACAGACTTCGATTCTGCTCTGTGTCAAATCACTTAGGAAGAATGATTTTGAGCATTTATGCTCTAAATTGAATGTTTTAGAGCTGGAATTACTCAACCCTAAAAGACCTTATTGGCCACTGGACATCCAGTGAAAGTCCACGCATCAGTTCCACCGTAAGATCTCCACAGACCAATTCTGCTCTGTGGCAAATCACTTAGGACGAATGAATTTGAGCATTTATGCTCTAAATTGAATGTTTTAAAGCTGGAATTACTCAACCCTAAAAGACCTTATTGGCCACTGGACATCCAGTGAAAGTCCACGCATCAGGTCCACCACCGTGTATCTTCACTTATACTTCGATTCGCATAGTGTCTTAAACACTCAAAAATGGTGCAGATGTATAAATAAACAATAAATCATATGTTTTATATTTTGATTTTTTCAAAAAATCCAAAATCCAATGGATGTCCACCTGATGTCCACTGGATGTCCACCTGATGTCCACCGGATGTCCACTGGATGTCCACCTTAAAATCATCCATATTCTAAGTCCCAACTACTTTTGAGAAGTGAAATTTAAGTCTCTAAGCCGTAAATTAAATGTTTTAATGATGGAATTGTTCAACCTCAAATGAACCCATGCCCATTGAACAGACAGACACCCAGAGAAAGTCCACGAATCAAATGTTCACCTTGATTACTCAGACTTCGACTCCGCTCTGAGTCCAATTACTTAAGACAATGAATCTAAGCATCTAAGTCTTAAAGCACATGTTTTAGTGCTGAATTGCTTAACCTCAAATAACTCTTGCCCACCGGATCCCAGGTGGAAAGTCCACGAACTTAATGTCCAACTTAAGTACTCAGACTGACTCTGCTCTGAGTCCAATTACTTAAGACAATGAATCTAAGCATTTAAGCCTTAAAGCACATGTTTTAGTGCTGAATTGCTCAACCTCAAATGACTCTTGCCCACCGGCTCCCCAGTGAAAGTCCACGAACCAAATGTCCACCTTAAGTACTTTTCAGAGACTTCGACTCTGCTCTGAGTCCAATTACTTAAGACAATGAATCTAAGCATTTAAACCGTAAAGCACATATTTTAGTGCTGAATTGTTCAACCTCAAATAACTCTTGCCCACCGGATCCCCAGTGAAAGTCCACGAACTAAATGTCTACCTTAAGTACTCTTCAGAGACTTCGACTCTCCTCTGAGTCCAATCACTTAATACAAATGATCTAAGCGTTTAAGCCGTAAAGCACATATTTTAATGCTGAATTGCTCAATCTCAGATGACTTTCCTATTTGACCAAGGGTTTTGCTCTCAAGAATAAGGGAATGGACAGGCCTTAGCCTTGAAGACCGGGAGGACAGGCTTTCGCCTTAGGATGCGGGATCGAAGCTGGGTCGAATGTCGACAATGCACTGTCGACAGATGAACAACGCAGATACCCGAAGACCCCCAAACCAAAAAGAGACAATCTTTTGTACATAAGTTCATTGAACATAAATAGTACAATCAATGTGATTGAATAAATTATACAAACATGAGAGATTAAGGTGAATCAATCAATATGATCAAAGAAAGCAGCATCAATGCTCAAACTAATCCCATTTCCAGACAATGTTCCGCACTTCTCCATCTTCATCTGGTCGACGTGGCCTGCCATTGTAGACGAACAGGTTGTTCTTCCTTGTAAGGCGAGAAACGGCAGTGTAGAGTTGACCTGGCTGAAAGACTTCTGACGAAAGGTCGAGACCGACTCTTCCTGTAAATGTTTGAAAGTCAAGCAAATATACACTTTACAAATTCTACCTGTGGCAGTCGTGCCTTGGCCTTTGTTGATGGTTGTCGCGAAACACAGTTTAACCGGAAACTGTGTACGGATCATCTTCAGCCCGCCAACATCTCGAAAGCCTCTTGTTTGATGGTAGTTTTTGGCTTTCCCTATGTATGTGGTATTTGTAGCCAATGTCCCGTCCTTTCGGATGATCTTCGCGTCCAGAATGAACTGTCCAATATTGGTGATGATCAAGCGAGTCCCATTGGCAAGTCCTCGTAAGACATCAATGTTGCGAAGCAGCATCACCATAGCGCCAATCTTCAGCTCCAGTCGATAGTGTGGGAGTGTTCCAGCGCTAATGCGATGTAACGACTCAGCCTGATAAGCGGCTAGCTGTATTCCATCATCTAGTATTGATTCGGCAAAGGCAGGATCCAACTGATCCACTGCAAAGAACGTTTGTGGTTGGCCCGGTAACTTGGCAAGGATCTGAATAGTCAAGTTAGCGAAATTACTACTGTATCAATTTACCAATTGGTTGATATCATCGATGGTCCTGTTAACGGGAGCGAAAATCACGCGCGATGCAATTTCTTCAACATTCCTTAGGTCACAGTCAAAAACTTTGTTGATCAGTTCAGCTGGCGAATCAACCATTCGATCTGCAGGGACCTTTACAGGACCAATACATCCAACAGCTCCTTGTGCTTCAATTCTTGTGAAGTTGCGACCCTTTCGTATGTCTTGTAACCTTAACAACAAATGAACAAATTAAGCAAACATCACTTACCATGCATTGAACTCCTCTTCGCCAGGTTCCAGGCGCATATTCTGTCTCAAATGAATACGTCCTTCTTCAAATGTTGGCCATAAATCGTGTCGTCTGAGACATGCATCGACTTGATCAGCTGCACGACCGCCAGCCACCACAGTGAGTAGTTGATCAAAGTCACCACAGATCACTACCACCTTAGCTGCAAACGCCTGTATGTTTAAGATGGGCGGCTCGGCATAGTCCTTGCAGAGGCGATTCACTTGTTCAAAATCGCGCTTATCCATCATAGAGATCTCATCAATGATGATGAGATCAGTTTTACGGATTGAATCAGCTTAAAATTATATATCATTAAGGTAAATCGCACTAAACTCTCACCTTTAGCTCCTTCGTATGGTTGACCACGTTGTGGAGCAGTTTTGTCAATCGATAGCCCAAAGGCACTATGCACAGTACGTCCTGAAGGCAGCAACGATGCTGCACGGCCTGTTGTAGCAGTCACAATGATGTTGAAGTGGTCCTCTTTGCACTGTTTTATCAAGGTCTCAATGACATAACTCTTGCCAGTTCCACCTATAATTATCTCAAGTGTTAGTTGCCCAAGCAAGTGACAAAAGACACCTTCGCCCGTAATCCAGAAGAGTCGTCTGTCATTGGGTCCAGTCCCACGGACATTTGTTCTTCGTCGTTGAAGTGCCTCCATAATCTGGTTGAAGGCATCGAAT
This sequence comes from Rotylenchulus reniformis, assembly GCA_001026735.1. Classification (NCBI taxonomy): domain Eukaryota; kingdom Metazoa; phylum Nematoda; class Chromadorea; order Rhabditida; family Hoplolaimidae; genus Rotylenchulus; species Rotylenchulus reniformis. The sequence continues at coordinate 9,218 of LDKF01002797.1, read as the reverse complement.
TGCTCTTGGTTCATGGTGTTAATCATCTGTTGTGCCGTTCTTCCGTCATCATCTTGATCGTCAGCATCGTCCACTGGTTGGTCAGGTACAGCGGGAAAATCGTAGTAGAAGTCATCATCGGCATCAAAGTAATCCGGTTCTGGGATGCCAAAATCTCCACAGCACTTTCCAGCATTAGTGAAGATTTGCTTAAGTCTTCTCAACACAACTTGACGCATTTCTTCCTGCAGTGGAACAGTTAACTCATCATATCGTCGGTAGTTAACCATTCTCTTGAAGAATCTAAGACACGACCAATACATTGTTAAAATGGAATTCACTGATAAGTACTTGTCAAACAATTTCCGTGGATCAGCTGGTTCACCGAACAGAAGAAGTTGTCCAAAGAAGGTTGTGAATCTGCGAGCGCCGCGCAATCTATCTGAAGCCTCTTCAAGTGTGTGAATCCAAATGTCGTCGGATTCCAAGAGGCCATAATGCTCAGCGGCTTGCACAAAAGTCTCAAAGTGGATCGGCTGACCATCATCAGTATAAGCGATTTTGTACGCATTGATAGATGGCAATTTCGCGCGGAAAGCACACATACCTTAAACAGTTTATAGCTTAAAAATAACAGCAAATATACTCTACCTGTTACGTGGCTGGCCAGAAGTCGAAGAGCGAACCGTTCGTGATCGGATGGGCTGACAGGGTATATGCGTGTAATAGCTTTCTCTCCGACTGCTGTTCTCTTGTATTTCTGCCATTCCTTTCCAACCCATCGATAGTGTTTCCCAAACTCAGCAAAGGTGTATTTTGCTGCATTCTTGTCGCCCGCACACAGTTCGAAGTAGGCCATAAACGCAGTTCTCTTTTCGCCAGCAGCCACTTGTCCAGCGACATCCAACTCTTCGCCTCCACGAAACTGTATCTGTTGTTCATCAGGTTTGTGGACAGAGAATGGTTTGACTGTGTGAGATAGACGGACGAATGGTTCCTGGTACATGCGCATAAAAGCCTCGTGTGGTCCCATGCGGCGGCAGGTAAACACTTGACTATATTCATCGTAGTCATAGATGACTTGCCCGCCTTGCTGATCTGCTCGCTTCTTCGTGACATCTACGTAACACATGTCTGTGCCCTTGAATAAGTACTTGAAGATGTATTGTAGAATCTGTAAGTAAACGCTTATTCTCGAATGCCTATAAAACTACGTACAAAGATCTCATCTCCTGAGATAGGCTCAATACAAAGATGACACTCGTATTTAAGTAGCATTGGCAAATTGTGTGGCACGACCCATCTGTTGTCAACTACACGTCCGTTCTGTACCAAATACGCACCTCCATTGGCAGGACTACGGCTAAATTAGCTAAAAATAAATTAAACAGAGCAAATTATCGTACCGTCGAAAGATTGGCTTGCGATTTGGCGAAATGACTGTTTGCTGAGAAAACGGCTGAGGGAACCCGTATTTGCAAGGTTTCCCAGTAGGTTTGCATCTCTCTGAGCATGTGTGAACCACCAGTGGATAAAGATGTTCGTAGAGATGATTTGCTATCTCGACACCGAACTTCTCTTCAGCTTCATCTCTTGGCATGAACTCAGCAGTCACGTAGCGGTCGACAAATTCAGCGCTGTTGACATCCATCTTTCCTTTGTCGATACAAAGCAATTTGTGTATGTGTGGTAGGCCCTTTTCCTGGAACTCCAGTGATTCCGCGTGGCCAACTATCGTACCAGCGCCACCCAAAACACCGCGTTCCTCTAAGTCCTTCCACAGTTCACGTCTAGCAGCAATGAACGCACGACAAATGAGGTCAGGGCGATCAGCCGTAGTTTCTCCCGGCTTCAGAACATCCTTCAGCACTTCCCAAGCAGGACTTGGTGTGAATGTCACGAAGAAGACGGGAGTACCGACCTCGCGTGCAATGCTCAAAGCATCATTAAAGGCTTTCTGCATGTGACGCTTGGAACCCTTAAATAGTTAAATTTATTGCCATCTAATAGAAATCGCTAATAATAGAGTACAAATTATTCATTTTGAACAATGTCCACCAAGTGTCCACCAAGTGTCCACTGTGTGTCCACCGAGTGTCCACCTGGTGTCCATCTAACAATCTACCCTAATCAATATCTACTACTGCTAAAGAAGAGCGGAAACTTACTTGGTAACTCGCAGGAGTGAAATAACAGCGGCCTAGCTTGGATCCAATAGGCAAGCCACGTTCAAGGGCATCCAGAAATTCCTTAGCAGTTGACATTCGATATTCGTCTTGGAATTTCTTCGCGTAGTAAGCTTCTTGATGCTCAATGTTCCACATCATTTCTGAAGTAAAACACTTAAGAATGAATGCTCTAGAGGGTAAACCAACCGATTAAGAATTTTTGGCCAAGAAATCTCGTACTCCAGATCGGGAAGTGGCAATTCGAATCATTGTTAATCTCAGTAGGTGGCCCACGTGTTTGAATTATGTAACGATAATACTCCCTCTGTGAGATATTCTTTAGCGGTCCTTCTCTTGGTTTCGGCACATTACGTCTAGGTTGTTGTATTGGTTCCTCTTCGTCTTCGTCAAGGTCAATGTCAGCAGTTACATCATCCTCCTCACCTGCGACAGATTCACACTCATCCGGCTGGTCGTCAAGGACTTCCTCCGCTACTTCATCAACATACTGCTGAGTCTTCTTTCTTCTAGCACTTGTTCGCAGGCGAATCGTAGGGATACCCTTGCGAAACCCTGGCTGACCAAATGGGAACAGCAAAGGGTACAGCAAGGGAGCCATGTTCGGATCCCAATAGCGCACTTCCCTCAGAGACTTGGCTCGTTGAGGATCTAAAGCTCAAAATTCTAAAACTGTATAGTTGTGATAAACTTGCCTGATTCTCGAATGACCATGCGCAGACCTCTTGGTAGATTTGGCAACGCCTCATCAGGCGGCATGCGATATACGGATGAAACCTCGTTTGGAGCAGGTGGACGAATCCTAGCTGCATCTGGCCCTGGGTCTCCACGCTTCTGCATAATCACCATAGTATATGCTGGCAAAGGCTGTCCGAGTCTCTCAGCCTCTTCCTTGGACTCAGTCCATAATTCATATGAGTGCGTAAATTCTCTGGCCAAGACATTGTTGGCTCTCAAGTAGGCATCCAATTCAATTAGAAGTTGTTCGTCGATTTTGTCACTGAAGATGTCCATATGTTGGCGTTCAGCATGGGCTTCAGCAGGGTTAAGGCAATACAACTCATTGAACATTGAGCGACCGGGCACAGGCTGAAACAAAAGATGGTGAAAATGCAAGGGCTAGTACAAAAAACAAACCGAAAGATCAGCGATTTTGTGCGAAAGGTTGCCGTTCAGCAAACAAACTCTGCCGTCCGATATTGCATCGCCTTCTAGCATTGTCGAAGCCATAGCCAACAGAGTGTTATATACGTACGCCTCCTTGGAATGTCGTGATAGCAAGTCGACAATCACATCAGGCACTCTCTCCTTAAAGTCATCTACGCGGACAGAACCGTTTGCACAGCAGTGGCGTGATGTCTCGCTTGGAAGAAGCCAAGCGCCGCAGTGTTCACAGATTTTGTCACCAAAATGCCCAAGGTCCAATACAGTAGGTGGGTCGTGGCCTGAATCAGTTGCCCAACAGCCAACTCCAGGATGATTGCATCTTCTGGTTCCTTTACGGTGACGAATATTCCGTGTAGTATGTAGTGTAAGCAAGTGTTTGGTATCACGACGGTTTTGCATGCGTATTGCACCAAAGTTTGTGACTAAAGCTATTGTAAAGAATATGGAGATGAAATAAGCTAATACAATCTGATGTGGTTGAGCGATTAACTGGTGTTTTTTGTACGCTTGCAAGTCTGGCTGAGCGTCGGACGCTAGAATCTGCGGCAATTGAAGGAGGACGACTTGTGAGTCCTATTGGCTGATTCTGCTATAAGATTTCATACACTATATTTTAAAAGTAAAGATGAGTCATACATAAATAAATGGTTGGAAGTGATTGCGACCATCATGCCATATGACTAATGCAACGCTAATGAGTCGTTCTCGCTCATCATCGTGGACAGTATATTCAAGACCCATTTGCCGTACATCATTGCGATCCAAGTCAATAATTCTCTGTAAAATAAAATGATTAAGAGAGCTTAACATTACACTACCATAAAATCTCCATCAGCAAAGAATATCTCAGCTCTAATTCGTTCAGCATCTTCCCAGCTTATTCCAATTTCTGGTGCTACAGCAATCATAGGGTGCAAAACCACAATTGGGCGATTCATCACTATCGCTGCGATGATTGAGTCATTTGTTTCTGCAAACACTCTGTCAGTCCGCATCAAGGCTGCATAATCAGTAAGATTCTCTACAGCAGTTTCCTCAGGTCTACCAGGCGTAAGATACATGTTCAGATGCTGTAGAATTGGTAAATTGGTGGTTGGCATGATGCGCACATATTCCCCGCGGGTAACACTCGGCAGGAAGTTGGTGAAGAACTGTTCACGAAGAACTGCACTGTGAGCAGTATTACCATAGCGAGCAAAGGAAAGCGAACTAAAAAGAGATTAAATTAGATTACCTGAATCTATCACTTACTGGAAATAGCAGTTTCCATCGGGGTCTACATATTGAATACGGAACTGTCCAGTGTCGTCCATACGTAATGGTGATGTTGAGGCGGAGATCCGACGCGAAGAGACGGAAACAATGTCCGAATCCTGTTCGGTAGCATTTGACGTAGTAGTCCTCGCAGAAGGTTTAGCTCGTGTACGTTTCTTAGGCCTTCCACCTCGTCGCTTTACGCTTCCGTTTGGTTGAAGTGTAGACTCAGTGGAAGCATTGTCCACAGTTTCCTCGACAATGTTGTCATTTTTGCCTTTTCTTCCGCGAGGATTGTTCGAAGTACGTTTCCTAGGTCTTCCTCGTGGTTTGGATGTTGGAAGAATAAAAGTTTGTTCTAAAAAATTAGTCAGAACTATTTGTCACATTAACCTTCTTGAGGACCTGAATCGTAAGCTGGCGTTGTTTGTGGTGAAGCCTCAGTAATTGAGGCACGGGAGTTGCGTCGAGCAATCTTTTTTAAAGAAGGCATTGTTATTAGCGCTAAATATCTGTAAATGAAAAATTATTAAGTTATTTGTTGGTGGTATTATGCTAAATTATGTGAGAATGAAGCAAAAAAGTGTGGCAGTTAAAGGAATGATAAGCTATGATGTGAGAATGAAGCAAAAAAGTGTGGCAGTTAAAGGAATGATAAGCTATGATTTGGTTTGTAGTAGAAGACTATTCTATCAAAGTAGAGTTAAGGCATTTTGTCGAGAGACACTTTTGCAGAGCGACAATGTCCGCAATGCGGAAACTCCGTAGTGTCTATTTGTTCAATGGTTAAAAATTTCAGCACCACATTAGCTCAAAATAACGTCTGCTGCCACCAGGCTTGGCAGCTCACAATCATTCGCCGATTATGGTCCTTTCGTTTCACAATCATTCGCCGATTATGGTCCTTCGTTTTTTATGACTTCCCAATGCCCGTTTATACTCACTTCCCAATGCCCGTTCATGGTGAGCTATCGAAGCACTTTCTCACATTGACACAAATTCACCGTATAGTTTTGTCTCGCAAGACATTTGGTTGAGAAACACTTGTTTGGAGCAAAAATTGTCGCAATGCGACACTCCATTGTGTCTCTCTTCGTTCATTGAATAATACTCGATACATGAATTACAACGGCTGCTGGCACCAGACTTGCCAGCTAATCTCCCTTGTCTCTATTTTCATTCAGCGAACAAAATCATGTAGGTACCGACAATGGTACATGAATTTCAACGGCTGCTGGCACCAGACTTGCCAGCTGATAATGAACATGGTTTTCTTTCAAAGCGCACAAAATCTGTGCATTGACAATCACTACATCCTCTCCGACTACTGGCACCAGACTTGCCAGCTAATCTCCCTTGTATTCTCATTGTTCAGTGAACAATCACATGAGTGACGATAATGGGTACTTGAATTACAACGGCTGCTGGCACCAGACTCGCCAGCTGATAATGGACACAGTTGTCTCAGCAATGCACAATCCCAGTGCATTTACAATCACTACTTCATCTCCCAATGCCAATAGTTACTGATTTGCTTTAAGCATAAAATAGTTGGTTCTTCTTCGTTCAGTTCCCTATACATGTATACATTTTCCTACTAAATTACTGATCTTTTTCACCAAATTAATTAACTTTTTTATACCATCCTTGGTTCCTTCACCATACAAATCTAACTTTAATATACGACCCTAACATCTATATAATTACCGCAATGAACGACTCAACTTTCAACCGCACTGACATTCAACCGCACCGAACCGGCACTCAACCAAAAAAACAATTTTGAGTGCAATTCCCAACTGCATTATCGATTTTAGGCATCGCACTGAACGATACACAATTTTTCTATGAATACTCAATTTTCCAGTGTCACACTCAACCGCACTCAACCGGGACTCGCGCCAAAAAACTCAATTTTGAGTGCAATTTCTAAGCGCACAATCGATTTTAGGCACCACACTGAACGACACTCAACTTTTCAGTGTCACACTCAAACACTGAAAATTTTTGAGTGCCGCTATTTTTTCCCTTCAAACGTACGTATTTGCAGTATTTTTGCAAAAAACCCGACCCCTGAACTCGTATCACGAAGCGAGATATGAGTTCCAAAAAACGTCTCTGCTATTCTATTATATATATACTAGTCGTGCGAGTTACAACCATGAGTAAGATGACATGAAACTGCTGACGCAGTTCTAAAGCTTCGCTACCTAGATCGGAAGGGAGTGAGCGTGCAACTTCGGATCGATAGGAAGTGAGCATGCATTATACGTGGTGGTGTATTGTACTATCAGGCTATCTGTGGGTGGATCTTTTGTCTGTAGGCGTTTTGTCTGTAATCCAGGCGAGGTTTATGGACCCACTCTACAGTTATAAAAATAACCTTCACTCAATATCCACTGCAAACATGAGAAACACTTGATTGCACGTGTGATCAACGGAGAACTTAAAACGTCCGTATCTCGCTTCGATTTTAAAAAGCATTTCCAGCATCGGAATAAATCCAACTAAAAAATATATCAATATGGGTAGTTGTACTCTTCAAGAATCAGCATAGAACAGCTCGATTGCTTAGCGGAGTAGCGAGATACAGCCAAAATACTGAAAACGCGTAAAATTTTCTTCGAGCCAGAACTCAGCTATAGCACTCCAATGCAAGACGAGCTATACACCAAACGATAGAGCAACATGCCCTCTATTAATTGCCAAAAGAGCGTTATCAAACACAAATAGGTACATGGTAAAAAATACGAATCGCCAACATGGGGTGAAATATTGGTGAGCAAAAACAGGGTCTATGCAAAGATAGACCTGTATCTCGAAAAACAACGAACTGATGATACAATTGGTTCTTTAATAAAAGATTGCCTATAATTAGTGCTAAAAAATTCTTTATATGAGTTCTGAGGAAAAATAATTATTACGAAGAGTTATCGTTAATATACTACAAAAAACGCTTCTCTGACATCTACACAAACAGAGCATCAGCAAAACCTAATACAGAAGTGAATTGACAAATCCAGTGGTATAGTAAGAATCTATAGGGCCAAAAGTAGTAAATACCATGTTAAAACTAACCCACGACCATATGAAGACACCAAAAGAAACAGCATTCAAAAAACCGAAGTTCATAACGCCAACCCAATTTCAAAATTTCAGATTTGACTGGAGAAAATTTTTTTCGTGATATAGAAAATTTTTTGAAAAATGTGTTTTTCAACATGGAGAATCCGAATCTGACATTCATTTTTACCGTTTATGACTTAGTCATTTTTTTTCTTACCAGACACCCTGGGTCGGGAGTATTTTTCCTGGATGCGCGACCCCCGGTTTAGGATACAAAAGTGCAAAAATCAGTCCTCCCCCAGATACAAAAACTCCAGATATTTACGTTTCAAGTGAGTTGGCTTACCGTTCTAATATATAGATAAATAGAGGGCGAGGTGGTTCTGGGGTTAAAGGGGGTCTGCGCGGAAAATGGTTTCGAAAATGAGAATTCGGTATGGAAATCGGGGTCGTAGAGCACGTTTTTGGGGTTTATTTGGGGGGTTTCGAGATTGGTTTCCCGATTTTTTGGGGTTCGGGACCCGAATTTGGCTGGGGGAGGGGTACCCGGGATCCGAAAAGTAGGATTTTTAGACTGAAATGACCTGTTTTTCGGGCCAAATTCGTGTTCTACGCCTCAAAAAACCCCCAAGGAGAAGGAATCAGGCCCAAAATTGGGTAAAATTTTTTTCGAAAATTTCATAAGGGTCCCCCCTTATGGTCTGAATTTCGAAAAATTGATCCGGCCTAAAAACCGGTTTCCAAAATTGAAGCAGGCGACTTTTTCGCGCCATTAAATAGCTCTAAAAATTAGCTATTTTTCATAAAAATTTGGGACCAGAATCTTCATCAGAAAAAAAGTTATGCGGGTTTTTCGAAAAACCCGAAAATTTTCAGAAATTTCCGGAAAATTCGGGATTTTTTCGAGAATTTTCAAAAACCGAATTTATAGTTAAAAAAAGCCTATTTTTTAACATATTTTCACTTTTTAAAATAGCTCAATACCTATTTTAGGAAAAAAGTTATGAATTTTTTATTTATTTTCCAATTTTTGGGTACCCAAAATTTGGGCCAAATTTTGAAATTCCAAAAAATTTTAGGCTTGGCCCAAAATCGTTGTTGAAAATGCGTCCTGGGGGGTTTTCTGGGGCGTAGAACACGATTTTGGCATAAAAAATGGGGGTTGTCTGAGGCCAAGATGGACTTTTGGCTCAGGCGCCCAAAATAGGCCTCGACCTGACATAATGTAATCAATTTTCCAGAAAAAACTTGAAAAACAACCCAGTGAGATTTTTACACCATTGGATGCGCAACATATCAGAATAGGTGCTTTTTGATTTTCCAGCCCAAAAGTAATGAAAAATTTTCAACTTTTTGTTTAGGGTTCCGAAAATTTTCGAAAATTTTTTAATCATTCGTACGAAAACTTTTTTTTCTCATGAGACACCCCTGTCGGCTATAGTTTTCCTGTATTCTCCACCCCCGAATTAGGATACAAAAGTGCAAAAATTAGGCCTCGCCCAGATACAAAAAATCCAGATATTTACATTTTACGTGAGTTGGCTTACCGTTCTAATATATAGATAA
>LDKF01002796.1:0-18086 GCA_001026735.1 Rotylenchulus reniformis | reverse complement strand
ATTTTTATCCATATTTTCCATATTTTTGTCCATATTTGGAGAAAATTTCGTATTTTCGTCCATATTCGGCGATTTTTTGTCCATATTTTATGGCCATATTTCCCGATTTTTATCCATATTTTCCATATTTTTGTCCATATTTGGAGAAAATTTCGTATTTTCGTCCATATTCGGCGATTTTTTGTCCATATTTTATGGCCATATTTCCCGATTTTTATCCATATTTTCTCGAGCCCTGCTAATTAGTAATGTGTAAGGCTCTGCTAACTCCGCTTTGTGCATGCAACTGGCCGATCATCTTCCAAAAATTGTACGAATTATCCGGTGCACTCGTATTTGCAAAGGGATTTTTCCAGTCCAAGCCCCAAATTGCGGGCATTCCGCCAAACTGGGCCATTATTTGGTCATGGATTTGTTGGGATGCGTCTCGAAGTTTGCCGGCAAAATGCTGCGCTCGCTCATTCAAACACATATTGTAAACCTAAAATTTATAACAGTAATAACTAGGATAAAAATGAAATAATATAACAGCAAATCCAATGAATCCAATCTCCTAAAATTCAAAATTAAAAAAAATAAAATTTTCAAATCAAAGTAACTTTGGTAACATTTTTTAATTTTTAAAATCAATTCTTAATTGTGAATTTTGGAACTGATAAACCATTTTTTAAATTTATTCTTTTTTTAAAAGATTTTTCTAAATTAAAGAGCTGTCCCGATATGGATTACCAGCCAGCACTTTTTTTGAAAAATTATATTTTTCATTTCAAAATTAAAAAAATCAATTTTGAAATAATCCCTAAAAGCGCGTGAATTAAAAATGTAAAAGATTTTTAATGAAATTTAAATTATTTTTTTCAAAATTTTATTCTATGGTTTTTTCCTTTGACAAATTTTCTTAAATTTCCATATAGTACTTAGGGTGTGTAATAAGTTCTGTCACCCTCTCATATAGGCATTTTAAAAAATTCATAACTTTGTTATTGACGGTGCTATGTCGTTTCAGCCTAAAGTGCAAAAATAACATTTCAGTCCCAGAAAACTTTTTTGTAAGAATTGTTAGACAAAAAGTATAAAAGGCAAAATTGTGTAGAATTTTACGCTGATTCGAATGATATAAAAAATTTTCCGAAATTCGGTCAAAATGTTCGAAATTTTCCCGAAATGCCGAAAAATACGGTTTTTAGAGGTAATAAGTTCGAACTTTTTGGTTTTTCGAACTTTTTGGCCAAATTTCGAAAAACAAAATATACCATCAGAATCAGCATGAAATTCTGAACAACTTTGCCTTTTATACTTTTGGTCTAACAGGTCTAACAAAAAAGTTTTCTGGGACTGATATGTTATTTTTGCACTTTAGGCTGAAACGCCCATTTTTGCACTTTAGGCTGAAATGACTCAGCACGGTTATGGTGACCACCAATCCACTTGTTCTTTTTTTTTATTTTGTAGAACTAAAAGTAATATTTCATTTATGAAAAGAAAAAAATAATTTTATTTAATAATAAATTTTTTATGATTTTTTTGCGTAATATACCAAAAATTGACAATCGACTATACTTTTTCTATGGTCTCTAGCTGAACTAGTCCGCAAAGATGGAGACCCAAAATCTGCAAAAAACAAAAGGTCAGAGTCCCTTATTTACGAAAAAATGAAATATTTACGAAAAATTATTTACTTATTTACGAAAAAATGAAATGAAAAATTCAGAAAATTCAACCAAGACTATTATGGGATCAGCAAAAATACCTAAAAATTGGGACAATTTCTAAGGTCAAAATGAGAATCTCGGCTTTGAGACTTTTTCAAATGACAAAATCATTTTTATTTAATTGTATTGCTCACTAATATGTTATATAATTTATAAATTGAATTTTTCTAACTTGTTTTTAGTCATTTTTATAAAGTAATATTTTTGGACGATAGGCTCAAAATCGATGTTTCAAAAAAGCCCATTGGAAAAAATTCAATAATTAAGCTGGGAAGCTCATTTTTGGTTAAAATATTCTTCAAATTATGCTTTATCATAGGATCTTTTAAATTTATTCTCTAGCCCATTCCATGGTCGAGAAAAACCCAGCCCAATTTGACTATGTCAAAAATGACCCAAGATTGCTTTTTGCTTCTAAGTCCTCTATAATTTATACTTAAAGTACTCATCTTTGGCCCAAAAAGTTATAATATATCATCGAAAATTCTGACGGAAATATCGAACTTAGATTGATGTTTATTTGATTTTAAAAAATATTTTTACAAAATCCATAGGAGGGTGACAGAACTTATTACACATCCTAAGTAATAAAAAAATTGACCTTTTTGACCATTCTTTCTGTCTCAGTGATTGAATTCGAACCGTTCATCAGCTCGTCATGAAGTGCCATTATGTCGGGTGAAATACGATTGGACGCGTTTTTGATTTTGCCAGCATCGCATGAAAATCGGTAAAAATCGTTACAAGGATCAATGGATGTGTTCAGAAAATGCCATATATCTTTGGCCACTTCCTAAATATTAAAAATCTAAATAATTTTAATTATACTAAAAGGTCATTCGGTTTTTAAAAAATTTTTAATGTTATACTGCGGCCGCCGGAGCAAGGCCGAATTGCATGATCTCCATAGCTTGAATGTGTTTATTGAAACGAAAAGTACAGTTTGGGTTATAATTCGATTTAAACCAACCTAGAGAAACCAGCTTGGTGTGAAAAAATAAAGCAAATTATTACCTACAAAATGAGCCGAATTGGCCCAGTCTAAAAAAGTTATGGCCAAAATAATCATTCGTGCGCGCCTTTTTTGTAAATTGGCTGATATATGTAAATTGTAAATTGGCTTTTTGTAAATTGGCTGATATGTGATTATTTTGGCCATAACTTTTCTTTGACTAGGCCAATTCGAATGGGCTTAGGCCCATTCTGTAGCTAAAAATTGGCTCTATTTTTCATACCAACTTCATTTCTCTAGGTTTGGTCTAAACCAAGTTATAAACCAAACTGTACTTTTCGTTTCAATAAACACATTCAAACTATGGATATCATGCAATTCGGCCTTGCTCCGGCGGCCGCAGAATAATGTTTGGTCTTTTAAGGTTTTATTGTTATAAAGGAAATTAAGGTTTTTTGCTTTAATTCTATATAGAAATAAAATTATTAATTAATTTATTTATTTATTTATTTGTTTTATGACTGTAGAAACCTAGACTAATAGTAACTTATTAGTCTATTATATTTTAAGACACTATTTTTTTGTTATTAATTCATCAAAAAATCATCTCTTTTAACATTTGATTTTATTTATATTTGCTTATAGTTTTCTGAATATGATTCAATAAGAAAAATAGCAAAAAAAATTAAATATAAGCAATTATTTTTTACCGATGTATTTGGCGTAAATTCTGGATGGATAAGCTGAAAAATGATAATTACATTTTTTAAATACAGAAATTTAGTTAGAAAATCATCAATTACCATAGATATTGTAGTAGGGGTAGAAAAAGTTGTTCTATTTGTGCTAGTAAAAGTTGAAGAACTAGCAGAATCGAATAGTAATTGGGCTTCATTCTTTAAAAATAAAAAAAAATAAAAATAATACTAATTGAACTGGAAAGACGGTCAGTTTCGGGACTCGAATTTGAGTCTCGTTCCGGTACTCAATTTTCCGTCAATCTATTTTAAAATGACTTCTCCAGGGTAATTTTTGACGCTAAATCCGTTTCTGACGTCCATTTTACCCAATGCGTCATCTGACGTCACTTTCTGACGCTGACGTTAAAATTTTTTCCCGTAAATACATCTAAAAATGACTTCAATAGGGTATTTTTGACGCTTATTCCAATTCTGACGTCCATTTTGACTATTGGATCAATGACGCCATTTATTTACGCCAACGCCATTTTTTGTAAAATCATCAAAGACGTCCACTTTGTCGTAATACGTCAGTCCGGCTATGCACATATATTACCCCAGGGAATTCATTCTAGATGACTTTACGTGAAAAAATTTTTGACGTCAGCATCAGAAAGTGACATCAGATGACGCAAGGTCAGAATCGGATTCAACGTTAAAAATTACCCCAGTGAATAAAAATACTGTCAACATAAAAATTGAGTACCGTGACTCAAAAAAATTTGAGTCCCAAAACTGAGCGTCTTTCAAGTATCGCCGTAACTTAATTGATTTACCGTAATGGTGACATTCCATGCATCCGTGTTATTAGCACATAAATTATGATATGTGATATTTGTTTTTGAATTTTCCAAAGGTATCATGTCCACTCCGAGAAGCCATAGACCGACATGATCACCCAGAAAGGGGGGACCTTTGTCACCAATGTATTGGTCACTCAATTCATCAATTTGACCATATACATCTAAATAATTCTTGAAATTCTACTCTCATTTATTATTCATTTATTTTTGATAAGGTAGAAAACACGTTATTAAATTACATGTTATAGCTCGATAAAGTTTTGGTTTTAATCATTTCCCATTTTAACCTGGATACCTTTTTTAGACATTAAATTTTTATTCAAAAAAATTAACAAATCTAATAATTTCGATTAATTTCCTAATTAAAAAATGGGTTTTTTATTACCTTAAGATAATTTAATCACATTCATTCAATTTTACCTTCAAATTTAATTTTTGTAATCAGATTTCTTTCGCCAAACAATCGGATGACCAAATATGGATTGAGTTTGATAGAAAAACTAAAACTTTTTACTTTTTTCTGGGAATTAACATATGATCATCCCTACCTGAATCCAACTGAACCGTGCAAATGAATTTTATTTTGCCCTTCGTTCGATGTTATAATTTTCACTTTAATTCCATTTTCTCCATTTTTGCAGGTTTCAAATTTTTCTGACGGTAATTGAAAGCGTCTACTCAATTTATGTTTATCGGTGGAATCGGCATAAAAATTGCTCGGGTAACAAATCAGAATTCTTAAAAGAAAAATGGAGTTACAAAGAAAGAAATTGCAAAAATTGACATATATAAATCAAAAAAAGGATAAACTGTGAACTTCTTAAAGGGAATTTAATTTGGATTTTCATTTGGAAAGGACTTAAACGATCGAAAATTAATTTTTAGTACAACAAATTGATTAAAAAAACGTAAGTTACATATGGCTAGAGCCGACATTTAGCGATTTTATTATAAATCGGCTCACAGCAACTTATTAGAAAAATTTTATTATCCTAAAATAGAACAAAAAAGTAGCTAGAAAATAAGCCAATGCCCATCTTAAATGGTCCATTGTAAAAAAATTCATGCCCAAAATAAAATTTTGTGCCAAATTCATGGTATTTTGGCCATAACTTATTTTGCTAACCAATTATTTTACGGCTTATTTTATAGCCAATTTTTTGTTTATCTATTTTTTGATAAAAGATCATTTTTCCAGGTTGCGTTTGATCCGAGTTATAACAATTGATCTCCAAATTTTTGGGATCCCCAAATGTCGCGCCACCTTTACATTGTACATATAATACAATTTTAGAAAATTTACAAGGAAATCTCACAGTTCAAGATCCCTCATTCCACTGTATAAAGTTGTTACATACATATGTCAAAGACTATGAGTATTTTTTTCGTGTCGCGACATTTGCGCCCCCGACATTTGTGCCCCAACCGATATAACTCGGTTCAATTACAACCTAGAGAAATTAGTTTGGTGTCAAAAAATAGAGTAGAAAATTAGCTATAAATGAGCCTATAAGTTCACTCGAATTGATCCACTATGAAAAAAGTTATGGCCAAAATACTGTGAATTTGGCCAAAACCACCGTCTATTTTGGCCATAACTTTTTAATAATTAGGCTCATTTATAGCTAATTTTTTACTCTATTTTTGACACCAAATATCGGTTGGGGCGCAAATGTCAGGGGCGCAAATGTCGGGTAACCTGTTTTTTATTGATAAACATTTTTGACAATAAAAATTTTCTTTTTTTAGCAATTTAAATTTATTTTTGCATTTTTTATCCATTAATAGACTGACCCTTGTTCGCAATTCATGTTCAATTTAACTGCCAAGAACACATTTTGGCCGCAACCGCCATTTTCTCCGAGGTTTGGCAATGTTATTTCTCTATTAAATAAATAAAATTTGTATATTTTTATATATAAACAACTTACCTAGACGAGTTCGAATGTATGACCACAACAAATAGTTTAAAAATGCAAAAGACAGAAGAAAGAAGGTAAAGTTTGGAGAAGGTCATAATCATCATATACTTAACGAATTTAATTCATAATTAACCTATCCTATTCTTTTTAGGGTAATATATAAATTTATAGGAAAAATGTGATTAGTAGGGTGAGGATAGTTATTAGGCAAATGCCTATTTTTTCCTGACCAGAACATCGAAATAACCACGAAAAACGCATTTTCCACTTGATTTGAAGCTTCTAGAGTGACTTTTAATTTGCCTTTTTTATGCCCATTTTGGCAATTTCAAGCATATTTTGTGTTTATTTTGTCATTTTTAGCCAAAAATGCCTAACAAGGGAACATTCCCAACTGTAACTCGGAATTTGCATATTCCATTCCGACCATTTTATGGAAAATTTAAATAATAAATGCCCTCATGGCTTGGAACCAAAGTTATTTAATTTTTAAATTTTCTGCAAACCGTCGTTCATCCACACTGGTTTCTCAAATTTGGCTGAACATAATGGCGGTTGACCCACCGGATGACCCGCCCTTAAAGCACACCGAAAAATAAAATAAAAATTATTTTTTCTCGAAACTTTTCTATATATGGGCAGCTAGTATTTTGGCTATAAGCATAATTCACCATGCTCTGTTTTATCGCATGAATGTTCTCTCCTTAAAAGCGCAACACTTTGTGAGTGTTCCTTGTTAGTTGCCTAATTCGTTCTAAATCGATTCCCCGATAACTTTGAAATGAATACCATAATTTAATAATATACAGTTGATGCCACCCACCAAGGGGTGGATGATCGGTGTTGATGAACGACGGTTTATAGAAAATTTAAAAATTAAATAACTTTGGTTCATAGCTATGAGGGCATTTATTACCGTATTTCCTCTAATATAAGACCTTGCTCTATTATAAGACCCTGCTCTAATATAAGACCCCCCTTTGAACGGGTTTGAAAATTATAAGACCTTGCTCTAATATAAGACCCTGCTCTATTATAAGACCCATTTGGGTACTTTTCCAATTTACCCCTCTGGAGTTTTGTTATAATATTTTTCCTGTCAAATTTAACCAATAAGCTTATTGCTAGAAAACATCAGGAGGTTTTAACATGTGCTAAGTTCGAATCTGATGTCAATTTGTCGTATGATTTCACCAATCTATGATTTTGTGTTGTCTTANCAAAATTAGATGAAACGAAAAAGATGGCAAAAATCAGAGCTTTGTTGAAACCATATGATAAAATCTGAATCAGATTCGCACTCAGCACATGTGAGGATCCCTGACTACCTCTAACAGAGTAAGAATGTTTGTTAAATTTAGCAGAAAAATATTTTAAAAAATTCCAGGGAGTGGTTAAACAAAAAAAAGTATTCCCATTTCTCTTTGAACAGACAAAATGGCAGTCAAGAAGGTTTTGTAATTCCCCTTTAAAATTTATTTTAAAATTTATCAATATTCAAAAAGATATTGAAAATTTTTTTTCTATATTCAAAAAAAAAGATTGAAAACATTGAATACAGACGAAAAAGTTCGATGAAGAATACTTGTCAGCGCTTCAGGATCGACAGGTAGAATGTACGGAGATTGATCGATCAGGAAAATCAACTCCGGGATCTTTTTTCAGTCGTTAGATTTTTTATAGATATCTTTTATAAGAGAAAATTAAATTTTCTTCAGGTAAAATTCGTCCAAAATTTATCTAAGGAAACGATTAGATGGATCCAATCCCCATGAGAGGGTTTGAAAATTATAAGACCCTGCTCTAATAGAAGACCGTGCTCTATTATAAGACCCCCCTCTGAGGGGGTTTGAAAAATATAAGACCCCGGTCTTATATTAGAGCATTTACGGTATTTAAATTTTCCATGGTTTGCGCCCATGTCCTATAAAATGGTCGGAATGGAATATGCAAATTCCGAGTTACAGTTGGGAATGTTACCTTGTAAGAATTTTGTCCATTTTGGCACTTCCAGCATATTTTTTGCATTTTAAAATTTATAGAAGTTTTGTACAAATTTTGGCAAATTTAGGTTCCATAGTTTCTTTGTAATTTTCTCAATCTTGTAGCTATTTTTTGAATTTTTAAATAATTTCATGCCTATCGTTTTCAACTGTTAGGATTTTTATGAAAATTTTCAAAAATGATTAGTGAAAATCAACAAAATGAATGGTTTTTATTGGTTTTCGTTAAAATTTTTGTTTTTTTTTGTAAATATTCATTTTTTACATGTTTTAGTAAATGTTGAGCATATTTTTTAAATGCCTATTTTGGCTTTTTTGAGCCAATTTTAGGCGCCTATTTTGCCATTTTTACATGCCTACTATCCTCACCCTAGTGATTAGTTGATTAAATATGTTACTACATATTTAAAGATGTGACTTAGGAAAGTAGATTTTAAATTTGTTCGTATTGGATAAAAATATATTTAAATCAAATTTGGCTAAATGATGGCCGACCAAAAGTATAAATTTTGTATCCCAAAACAAAAATCCACTGAATCATCACTTTTATCACAAGAGAATATATAATATTTTATTTTAAATTCGTTATAAATGTGCCATGAATCATAAAAATAGAAAAATGTCATTTTATATGCAGTGATTTTAATCAAGATAACAAGCTAATAAGCTTAATTATTGGATTAAAAATGCATCAGTGAAACAATTTTATATATTTTTGCAATAAATACTAAAAATAAGTTGGAATCTAGAATAAATAAGTAAAAAAATAAACAAATGGAATTAAAAATATTAAAAATTTATAATTTTAATTTTGTATGTGACATTTTTTTGATTTTTTTTGTAAATATTAGACTATGTCCCAGAAATGAAATAAAACAAATAATACGATAAAAAACTTAGATTTGATGAAATTATATGACAAACTGGATTAGTATTTATATTTAGTAAATTTGGAAATCCCCGGATAATTTATGAAATTTTAAATTATAGATACAAAATAATAAAAAATCCAGTGGGGGGGGGCTAACTGCAAAAGTACCAAACTAGCTCCAAAACGTTTCTCTTGGCTTCCTTTTCTTATTTTAAATTAAATCAATTTAATGGTTCTTTTATTTTTTTATAAAATCATTAAGGTAAAATGAATAATCAAAGTTTCATCAATATATCAAATTCTTTCAAAATGTTATGAAATTATTATTATATCTTCACATGATATTGCATCCAACTTTAATGGGGTCAAATTTTTTGAATTTATTAGCAATCAAATTGGAAGGTAAATTCAGACTGAAAATCAATAGCAAAAAAATGAATTTGTTTATTATTATTATTATTTTTGTATGATACAATAATAATATAAAATAACAAATTCATATACCGTATTTTTCCTACAATAAAGGGCCCTCTTATTTATTTCAAAGTCCTTCCAGGGTGCCCCTTATTTTAGAGACGTCCCTTATTTTTTTCAAAGGTTTTTTGGTCTACCTATGTCTCCTCATAAATCCCTCATCACTCAATTGCCGATCATTCTTTTTTTTTATTTTTTTTTCGCAAAACAACCTAGCATTGATTCTCCAAAAACAAATTAAAGGTTAGAAAACTTCCGAAATCTATGTTTGTTAAAATTTTTCAGCACTTCAAAAGCGAACAAGTACAAAACCAAACAATTGTACCGAAATAGGTTCTACGAAGTAACCCTGATTTTATGACTTCAAAACAAAAACCCTCCAAGATTGTTCTAGAGATCGGCCTAAAAATTTTGAAAATACAAAATACAGACGTGTAAACAGGGCTCTTTGGACCTGTATTTTTTGTATTTTTAAACAGAAAAACAGGTATAGACTAGGACCTTCTAATACAGATACAGCATAACAGGTAAAGGGTTTTTAAATTGTGACTTTTAAATTGTTTCATTATTTTTTATTTTAAAGGCTTAAAATGGACAAAAAGTAAAACAATGTAGCGAAAATTATTCATTGAACTGGAAAAAATTTTGCGCCGATTATAAAATGCCCCTTATTTTAGGGGTGCCCCTTATTTTAGAGATGCCCCTTATTTTAGAAAAAATACGGTATTGGCTAAAATGAAAAACGTTTGGAAAAATAAAATCTTCAAATTTATATTAAAAATAGAGAATTATCTATTTTATTATTATTTTATGAAAAAATAAAAAATAAACTAACTCCCTCCCATCCGGTATGACAATCATGACTTGATTGAATTTGTCTTCGTGCTGCCCCAAAGAAATTTTAGCCTCCAATTGTCTATTTTTACCATAAACTTGATAAGCAATGCTACCAAATTCCGGTTCTGGTTCTATGTGGACACGTTTGCCTCCCAACTCCATGATTGTGTCTTTTTCAGTTTTCATAAACATTGGCCATTCTTCGGGCTCAATATCAACATGAACATTCACTTTATTCGCAGTATTTTGGTGTATATATTGCTAGAAATCATGAAAAATATAATGAGTTTTTATTGAGTATCTTTAGGTACTTTGATTGATATTAAGCGTTTTATAAGATTCTAGGTCTGAATTTAATTCGATTGCCAAAAAAAGATTATACATAATTAGAGTTGAGTCAGTGAAAGAGAATGGCGTTTTTTACATTCTAATCAAGGATTTCAAATGCTGAATTTACGTGGTAAACTTATTTCTCTCTGTGTCATATGAAAATAGAGAAAGAGAATAAGGAACTACTACATTTAACATAGAAATTTTAAAACATCGCTTCGATAATTTTTACGAAAATTTTATTTTAAGAATCACTTACGCTTCCAAAATTTTAAAGGTTAGTTTTTTCAAGAAGAGGGGGCTTATTTTAGACAGGGTTTTTATTTTAGAGGGGTCTTATTTTTTTCAAATCTCTTCAAAGGGGGGTCTTATTTTAGAGAGAATACGGTATTTATTAGATCGTTTCATAACAAAATGCACATTTGATAAAGCAGCGATTATAACTTTCCAAAGAATGATTCAAAAAACTTCCATATCTCTCTACAATTTTTGGTTTTGGACGAATTATCATTTCGGTTGAAATTTTTGAAAAAACCCCACAAATGGCCTAGGTCAAAAATGGCTAAACCGGTGTTTTTAGGGTTTAATGTCTTCTTACAAACAAAAATCGCGTTTTTGGCAAATTTTTTTTATTAAAATGGTCCATTTTTGCCATTTTTGGTGTCGAAAGATTGAAAAAGCATAAAAAATACAATGAGTGGACAAATCGTTATAATCGTGGCAATACCAAATGATGATGCATTTTTTATGACCCGACCTAGTACAAGAGTTCTGAATTCTGATAGATTAAATTATTATTTTGATAATATTTTTTTATTAATTTAAATAAAAAGAAACTTCTATAATATGTGTCCAAAATTTCTGATAAGATTTGAAGTGCTTGAACATGAAAAATGTGCTGATCAGTTCGCGTCCGTCCAACAAAAAATTTTCCAATCCTTCCATTTGGTCATCATATTCATGAATTTCTTGATCATTTGTCAAAAAATTGAAATATATCATGTTATTAAAGTACATTTTGGTCCGTAAAATCTTTAAACATTGGCATAACTCGTTATTTTCCTCATTTTGTCCTGAAGTTGAAACCATTTCCGTTATCAATTTCCCGGAAGAGCCATACGCATTGAATGGCGCCGAACTAAAAACTGAATTTTCCGCCAAAAATTTGCATATTTCTAATTTGTTTGGTTCCTTAGCAAGCGGCGCCATATTTATGAGTTGCAAAATGGCAAATGGGATGAATAAAGTAAGGAAAGACATATTTGAACCAATCACTAGTACCACCATCATCAATCTCGCTGAACTCCCCCGAGGGGATCGATCATCCTCATTCCATTTTTTTCTTCCTCTTCCCTTTCCTCCTCGTTTCCTCTTCCCTCGTTAAGTTTCAGTTTCTTCGCCAGCAGCCGTTATTTCATTTTATAAATTTCACTTCATTATTTTTCAACCTTTTTTCAAAAATAAAAAAATTTAAAAATAAAATTATTTTATTTATAATATACTTACATATTAAAATATTTTATTTCTTTTTTTCCTTTTGTGATAATTTTTGCCATTTCATCAATTTTAGGCGTTTTGTTTATTTAGTCATTTAGTAGTTTTTAGTCTCTAGACATCACTATGATCTCCATTCCCTTCGCCACAAGTTGGCCGGCCACAGATCGGCCGCGCCACAAGTTGGCCGCCACAAGTCGGGGTGTACCGAAATATTTAAACCCTAATTTTCGGTATTTCAACAAAATTTCGAACTTTTTGGCCGAATTTCGAAAAAATAAAAAATACCATTCGAATCAGCATAAAATTCTGAACAATTTTGCCTTTTATACTTTTTGTCTAACAAGTCTTACAAAAAAGTTTTAGGCCATACTGGCCGCATTGGGCCTTTTTTAATGCCCACAAGACCCAGTACCTTTTATTTGTGTGAGAGCGGAATAAAGAATTCTATTCCGGCCTTTGATGAGTCAATTGGAAAAAGGGTTAAGAAAACCCAGTGTCTACTCTTCTTCTTGTTCCTATTTTTCCTTTGAAAGGTTTCCTATTTGCAGGGTTACCCGTAGAATAAGTCGTAGAATAAGAGCTAACCCTGGGTTAAGGGTTAACTAACCCTTACCCAAGGGTTAACTGACCCGGTTAAAAGTCGCTGGTAGAATAAGAAGCTTACCCAGGGGTTAACTAACCCTCAACTCAGGGTTAGCTAACCCCCAATTCCTATCCCTGCAATCGACCAGGTTCAGAGGCCTTATCCGCAAGTTTGAAAAATCGAGTAGAAATAGTAGAAAATTCCAAAAATTATGAAAAATCATAGAGGATAGTAAAATGTTCAAATTTTTTAATGATATTAAAATCTAATAAATTTATGCAAAATTTAATGATTAAATCAATCCAACATAAAACCACCCATTTTTTGTTTGAATTTTCATATAATCCAAAAAATTATTTTTAAAAATAAAAATTATTATATTAAAATATTAAGAACAAATATATGTGAGAATTACTAAAGATACAGTAATCTTATGATGAGTGATGGATTATTACAAGCATAGTTATGTTTGATAGAATAAGAAGAGGGATAACCCCGAGTTACGGGTTAGTTTTAACCCGTTTCTTATTCTATGGGTTAACCCCCAGCTACGGGTTAACCTACCCTTGCTTACCTAACCCGGTCAGTTAACCCGGGTAAGTTAACCCCTTTCTTATCCTACGGCCCCTGGAGGGCTTCTGTTATCGCTGTACGCTGTTGACTGCTGTTGCAAAAGACTGGCGAAAGACAAAGTGTGGGGCATAGTGGGCGACTTATATAGGCACAAAATGAGAGTGGAGGATTGACGTAACAGGCTAGTTTGGATGACACGTAACAGTATTCGGCGAAAGGGAATTGGGGAAATCACAAACAAGATGAAATGTGGGGACGGTGGAAATTGGGCGAATTGGGGCAAAAAACACACATTTGTGCAAATGCAAAGTGTGATCAAAGTACGGTCTAGGGCTGAAGCGCATTTCGCCTAAATGCGACATTGGTGATGGGTTGGTTTTGGGACCCAGCAGCGAAAACCAGCAGAGAGTGCCACCGATGCCGATCCTCTTCTTGAGTTAAAAGTGGTTGGCTGGCTGGCCTAAATTTTAAAAAAGCATTTTTCGTATTTTTTGGCGAGTTTTGAATTAGAATACCTATTAACCCATAAAAAATGGCGCACAATTCATAAAGTGGCAACAAATATTTTCGCGCCAAAATGTTTAATGTTTATTCACGGACCAATGCAAACTAGTAATGATGAAGCAGTATGTCAAATAAAAGATCACATAAATGTGTCAACGATTTTGTAAATATGTATACTGCGGTCGCTAGAGCCAAGATCAATTTAAATCCATTTCTGAGGTCGGAAGAGAACTTTGAAACGAAAATACAGTTTGGGTTATAACTCTATTTAATTCAAACCTACAGAAACTAACTTTATGTGAAAAAATAGATCTTATTATTAGCTACAACCTAAGCCCATCTGAATTAGCCTAGTCTAAAAAAAGTTATGGCCGAAATAAACATTCGTATCGGCCAATTTACAAAAAATGCTCGCACGGATGATTATTTCGGTCATAATTTTGGGCCAATTGAGATGGGCTTAGGCTCATTCTGTAACTAATAAATAGCTACATAAATCTTTTCACACCAAGCTCGTTTCTCTAGGGATGGTTTAAACCGAGTTATAACTGGAACAAAGCTTTTCGTTTCAAGTTCTCTTTCAACTTCAAAAATGGATTTAAATTGATCTTGCTCTAGAGACCGCAGAATAAAATTTTTTATTTATATCAAATTATAAATTTTTCCTAGTGAAGAGTTTTTTTTTAACTTTCGAATTCTGGGAGCTTTATCTACATGTTTACATTTGGTGCAACTATTTACTGCTTTGATAAATATTTATAGAATGGAGGCGCTTATTATTTTGAACTCATTATGTACCAGGGTCCCGAAAGTTCGTGCTGTTTTGGCAATTTTTTAACTATCACTTTTTCATTTATCAACCTTTTATATAAGTATTTGGTCTCAAATGAAAGCTTGAAGTCTCTAGATTGCAGTAAAAGTTTTGAAATTTTCTACTCTCAGTATATCATGCCGAAAAATAGTCTGTTAACAAGTCAACTAGATGTATGGAAAAATTTAAAGAATCTTATTAAAATATTTTAAATTATAGGGAAAAAAGGAAATCGATATAGGCAAAACTAACCGAATGTGGAGAATGCGATTCAATTATTTAAAAATCGATGAACCCTGATTTTCAGGGAGGGTCGACACAATGTTCGAATTTTGACCCTTATCTCAAAAGTCAAGATTTTGCAAACAAAACATGGACATGTAATACATCATTTTGCTTCTCGAAGAGCTCTATTCCCTCATTTTCAGCAAAATTCGACTTTTCGAACATCATAATCTTCATACACTAGTCATGGGATCATCATAAATGAAAAAGTGATATCGGGACACAATGGTATAAGAGAAAAAGATCCATGATGACTTTAAAGCGGAGGAGAATGGGCGACCATAGACAAATAATCCCAATTTGCCAAAATCAAAAAGGGTCTGTTCCGCTAACGGGGGGGGGGGGGCAAATTTTTTGATTTTTTCGTACTTTCAACTTTCATCTGTAAAAATGATAGAAAATTGAATGAAAAAACAACTAAAATAAGATGCGAAAATTTAAAAAAAGCCCAAAAAATTTGTTAATCCATCAGAATCTGCAAAAGAAATTTCGAACTGATTTTTGGTTCCAAAAAGATTAACCCAAAAACTTATCAGAATCACTTGGAGAAAAATAACTTATTTCACAATTATTGTAGCAAAAAGTACTAATTATAATAAGGTCTAAAATTAAATTTTTATTGAGAATATATATGATTTGTTCTTAGAGACAAGGGCAAAAAAAATTTTGTCTAGTTTTTCAGTAAAACTCAAAAAAACTAACCATTGAACTAAACATTAAAACCATAGATCAATATATTCACATCCCAATCGAACTTATCAATCTAGGCAATGTTGTACTCCTTGGTCACTCCACTCATCTTATGTATAAAGAATTCGTTAATTAGCATTTTAATTGGCATTGGCTTAAATTTCGATACTAATTTTTATGGTAAATTAAATTTTGCTTATTTTTTTAAATTAGACTGGAATTGTTGTCCCGTATGTAGAGGAGACGCTTCTTGACGAGAGGACCAAAATCCAAAGGAGAAGGGTTCTTCTGCCGATTTCTTATGGGGAAAAGTGAGAGAAGCCTGTAAGATTGAAATGATCTGAGATTTTTATTCCTGAATAGCCTGAAAGATTTTTTGAATTCCCTTGCAAACATTTTAAATGTTGAAAAAAGCGAAAACAAGGAATTTTTTCAACGAATAAACAGTATTTACAGAAGTTATTTCAGAAAACGATTTTAATTTTTGTGATAAGCTCCCCGCTGAAAATTCTTGCGCATATTAGTACCTACACAAAATAAGAACAAAAAAATGGCAAAGTGAGCGCCTTTGATTGATGCTAGAAAAGTTTTTGAATTAAAAAAAATTCCTTTATCTTTCACATTTTGTTTCGATCTTTTCCTCAACATAATACACCATTTCTTCTCTTCCTCGTCTTTAAGTATTCGTGTCGGTAAATTTTCTTTTCAAACTCACTTTAGCATGGACATATTTCTGTCTTAGATACCAAGACAATGATAATATTTCAAAATCGTTCAACGTTTCATCATTTTTTATTTATGTTCGAATATTTTGAGCATTCGAATATTTTGTATGTAATATATAAAATGTCAGTACAAAAGCATAAAACAAAATAAATGAATTTATGAATTAATATTTGCGATTTTATGAGATTTGGTCAAAGTTGAGAATTTGAGAAATAAAGAAAAATAGAGAATATAATATAGGTATTTCGGCATAAAGAACTCAAAATAAAATCAGTGTTTTTGGAATCATAAAATTGTATTGTAAATTTAGAATTACTATTATTCTTTTATTCCGCTATGGATTATATAAATTTTAATTTTGAGATTTAAATGCCGTTTTTGATTTGTCTATGAGCATAAATCCAATAAATATCGTTTCTTTTCTCGCGCTATGAAAGTTTCGGAAATCTACCCGTCATCTCCAATTTCCATTCATCAATCAAACACGCTTGAGCATCTCCAACGCACTGCACAACTTGGTCGCCGAGTCCGGCTCGAGATCGAGTTCGCCCGTCAGCTGGTGCTGCCCCATGCACAGCAACAATTTTCCGTCAACTTCCTTCTCTATGAACCGGTCGCCATTGGTCTCCGAGTTGGTCACAAAGTTCACCCAAATTTGGTGCTATGTCGTTTCGGCGAAAACCGCCATAATGGGCGTTTCGGCGAAAACCGCCAAAATAGAATTACTTTCCCTTAAAACTTTTTTGTTAGACTTGTTAGACAAAAAGTATAAAATGCAAAGTTGTGCAGAATTTTATGCTGATTCGAATGGTATAAAAATTTATCCGAAATTCTAACAAAAAGTTCGAAATATCCCCTAAAAACCGTATTTTTCGTTATTTCGAGAAAATTTCGAACTTTTTGTTAGAATTTCGGAACATTTTTTATACCATTCGAATCAGCATAAAATTCTACACCTTTTTGCCTTTTATACTTTTTGTCTAACAAGTCTAACAAAAAAGTTTTAAGGGAAAGTAATTCTATTTTGGCGGTTTTCGCCGAAACGCCCATTATGGCGGTTTTCGCCGAAACGACTCACCACGCACAAAGTTGACCCACTTGGCCACCTCTTCTTTCTAAAAAATAAAGGATTTTTTTAAAATAAAATTCATGTAGAAATGTTTTCGCGGAAATATTGTCCCGTAAACTTATAATTTTTCGACCTGGTGTTTCGGGGGAGGGTGGGCTTTAGCCCGTTAGCCCCCCCCCCCCTACCCCCCTCCTCTCTCCCCTCGTTACGGGCCTGCTAACGTGCGTGCCGATCCACACATGATATATCTGTTGGCACCAAAATTTTCTCTGAGTTGCATTTGGAATTTGGACCGAATTATAACAATTTTCCAATTGTGGGGACTCGAACGTGCAGGGCTGTAACGAGCTCGACCTTTCGAGGGGGGGTCTATGTAGAAAGTTTTTAAAAGCTATTTTTAGAGGTGCATTTTTAAAAAAAAAGGAAAAAAATTATTTTTTAATATTCACTGAAAAAATTTTCAGCATATTGAGGGGTACCGGCGGAGAAAATTTTTAAATTTCAGGCATTTTCTTAAGAAAATTGGTGAGATTTCACAAAATTAGGGTGTCAGTGGCCCCGATAGGAGCTGCCGGAGAAAAATTTTGAACTTTTTTATGAAATTAACAGGGGAGACCCCTATGAAAAATTTTTCGACCTGGCGTTTCGGGGGAGGGTGGGCTTTAGCCCGTTAGCCCCCTTAACCCCCCCTCCTCCCTCCCCTC